>JAJJBR010002826.1:0-10046 GCA_022817965.1 Solanum lycopersicoides | reverse complement strand
CACAATAACCCATATGGAGTCATGTTGTCTCCTAGTCCTTGGAAGACCAACCACGAAGTCCATATTAATGGCCTCCCACTTCCGAGTCGGAACCTCAATAATCTGAGTAAGACCGCCAGGCTTAAGATGTTCTGTCTTAACTTGCTGACAATTAGGACACTTGGCCAATATAATAGCAATGTACTTCTTCATGCCATCCCACAATAAATCTGCTTAAGATCATGATACACCTTGGTGGAACCTGGATGTATGGAATATATGGAACCATGGCCTCTCCAACAATCCTGGTCCCGCAAATCATCCACATCTGGTACATGATGTACCGTGGTTTCACGGTACTTTTAATGTTTTTTTCCTTAAGTTTAGTGGGTGTACAAGGCCTTTTTGTATTGATTTTTGATGTAGGTTTCTCTTTATTTGAAGAAATTTGTCCAAATGATAACGCGGAGGTTTTTGAGCAGAAATGTCACGACTGGAATCAAGACCCCAGACGAGACCGGCGTTGTTGACCTCTCAAAGGTCGCAGACAAGCCTACTTACGTTATTCATACTTCACTTAGGTTTATTTTAGCGGAAAATTTGAAACTTTTTGCTCCTTAACATATTTGTTAAACATTCATAACATTTCATAATAGTTCACCATCAACCATCTAACATTAAGAGATAAACAACTGAAAGAAATAGATCAATAAGTATTAAGTGTATAATTGCCAAAATGACACCAATACAAGGTCTGAATAAAAACAGGAAAGAAACGCTAGTGGAACATGCTCCACTAGCTCAACTCTAAAACTAATCTAGAATGTAAAACAGTAGCATCCTCAAAGCATGAGGACCTACCAAACTCCGGATGAATGTTGTCGTCCGGATAGCTGCAACAATGATCCTGTAGCTCTATCGCCCACCTGGTCCAGCACGTAAAATAGTATAGATGTATAGGGTTAGTACACACTTGTACTAAGTATGGGTATATGAAAGCACACACCACGGACATGCATGAGAAAGAATAACTCTTTCCTAACAACATGATTTTTGGAAGTCAAGTCAGTGGACTTGCCAAATTGAGATTAGGAAAGTTAGTGAACTTTCCAAATTGGGTTGGGAAAGGTCATGCCATGAGAGTAAGATACATCATTATAAATATCGTATTGTACACAGCACATAATATCTTCATATAGCACATATCATAGCACACAACATGTAACACATAGCTTCTTTCATATTATTCATTCATTTGCCATGAGACCTTGGAATCATGACTTGACATTATGACTTTCCAAAATGAGGGCTCAGCATATGGGACCTCAACTAGGGAGTCTTCATTAGCAAACACAGAGTCTGCTTCATTAATTCATACGTACTTTATTTCATTTCATTCATAGGCCAGTGTGAACACCAGCTATACCTAGGGTGTAGTTTAAGACTTTCATCGGGTGTGTTGTGCAATGATCAAGAATAACCTAGTGTTATTACTTGAGTTTAGCTCTCCTCTTGATTATCCTATTCTAACACCTTTGGTACCATTCATTTAATTATGTTTTTCATTCATTGGGAACTTTAACTTTAACCGACATAGATCATGTGAGCATCATGAAATCTAATTTCTCCCCACACCAAAAAGAGGTGGAATCACTGGCCAAACTGATCCAATAACATGCTAGCGTACATGGGAATTTAACCCCGCCAGATCCCTATATTGACAATATAGGTTCAAAGACTAGGAGATGTATAAAGACCCATACCCAGCAAGCCGGACAGTCTCATCTCATGAGAGTTACGTGAACCTTCGCCCTTCCCAAAAGAAGGCATCACCGCTATAGCTAGTCTATCGGTGCTCAGTATAAAGTTCCATTTCATTCATCTCATACGTCATGGAAGATGGCTTCTAGTATGAGGACATGATAGCTCATTAGATAATTTTCATCTCATAATTAGTATTAAGTGTGTTAAGCTCAATACTTTCATTAGAGTGTTCATAGAGACTGGTCTCTTCATTATCTTACACTCTCATAGGTGAGTACGTTTTGGTAACATTTACTTAGACTCATTTGAGATTGCTCTCATCATTTACATTAGCCTCACATCATGTTGTCACCACATTCTTCATCATTAGCACCTTTACTTTTCATAGTTACTCACCTCTTATTACGTGAATGTTCATTTCATCGTATGCCAATGCACTTGGCCTTTTAGTGTATCTTACACTCATACTTAACCCTTCTAGGGTTCGTCATTTCATTACATACATCTTAGGTTCACTTACTTTTTAACGTATGTTAGACTTATGTGTCTATACATAAAAGCCATGGGCTTCATTCAAAATTCGTTAAGTGATTCTTACTTTCCTAAAATTAGGTAGTACAAGACTTATATATCTTGTATATATGCCAAGATCTTAATTTTTTTGATCTAAGTAGATGGAATTATTGTTGGATAATTTACTCACGTATGACTTATGCATCAATACGGAATTTTGGGCAAGGAAACCCAAATCTTTAATCACTTGGATATCATTTATATTTTTCATTAATTTTATTTCTAATATTCATAACATTAGACTTTAAATTAAATCTCAACATTTATATTGAAGGATAAATTTTCTATTTTAATATCCTCTTAATTAATCAAAGGGTTGGGGGTTCGAGCCCCCACAACCTCTTAAATTTTAATTTTAATAAAATTCACTGCAATGGGGAGGTTGTGGTTCGAACCCCCACAGCCCCCTTTATTTTTGTCTCAATTTCGCTGAGGGGGCTGTGAGGTGGTGGGTTCGAACCCCCACATCCCCTCTATTTTTTTTCTTTTAACAAAGACCTTTCCTTCGCGCTTACTGGGAGGTCGTGGGTTCGAATCCCACGCCTCCCTTTAATTTTTCTTCTCTTTTGCAAGGGCAGGGGTTGGTCGCGAGTTCAAACCCCCAGCCCCCCTTTATTTTTCTTTCCCTTTCACGAGGGCAGGGCTGGTCGCGAGTTCGATTCCCCGAGCCCCCCTTTATTTTTCTTTTCTTTTCTTTCGCGAGGCAGGGCTGGTCGCGAGTTCGATTCCCCAGCACCCGCTTATTTTTCTTTCCTTCCCTTTTTCTTTCTCGCGACAGCAGTAGCTAAGGGGTTCGATTCCCCTTAGCCCCTTACGTTTTTGTTTAAATTTTTTAGCTTCTTTCACAGGTGAGGTCTTGGGTTCGATTCCCATTGACCTCACTTAGTTTATTTTATTTTAAAAACCCAGAATTTGACACTTTTGAGGGTACAAAAATCTAGAAATTTTAGTCCTTCTCCAACCATTTTTAGGTGCATTTTTCATACGTTTAGATAGCTATAAGACGATTATTCAATTCACTATACTTCATTATAATGAACATCACTTTGTACATCCATTATACACGTAAAATACACAATAAATACACATCTTATACACCCCAAAACAGTGACTAAAACACTGCCCTATACACGCCTATACATCAACTTTTCCGGTTATATTTTGATGATCATTATCGTGATTTCCCGCACATAAACACATTCGTATTTAATTTAAAAACATCAATCATCCAAAAATATAGAAGCACAACATACCCATCCTACAAATTCGTTTGGGAGCTAAGGACAAGGACATACGAAGGGGACCAACCTTAGTTTCAAGAGTTTAAAAAGCGTTCGAAAGAAAGTATCTTGGAGAAAGAATTCCATGAGAGAAACCCATACCTTTAGACGTTATTCAAGCGTGGAGCTGCTGCCCGGAAACTCCTCCAAACCACGCCCAATTCACTTCAACGTACACCCTACTCGATGAACCTTTCTTAGCCTTGACGTTTTGATTACTTTGTCTTTTACTTAAAAATTCTTGTGAGTTCTTCAAGTGTGAGGAACTTTTGATGAATTTTTTTCTGGTTTTCGATGTGTTTTGCAGAACAACGTTAGAGAGATTGAGAACGTGTGAGAGAGAGAGTTGAGAAACGTGAGGGAGGGTGTTGTTTTAGGATTAGGAGACTAAATTTAAGACTTAGTCAAAAATAGGATTTTTAATTAACTTAATAAAAATCTGTGTTTTTTTTCATTTTTATTAAATCAGTTTAATAATTATTAATTAGTTAAATTAATTTATCAACCTTAAATAAAAGTAATTTAAATCATTGCTTCCACCTAGGTTCGAACCGGGTGGAGCAAGACTCTACTCCAAGAGTTAAATTTTGCTTCTCTCTCCCAAAATTGCCCCTCCATCTTATTAAATAATTAATTAATTATATATTTAGGGTAATTACGATATTACCCTTAGCCTGGTAAAAGACCATTTTACCCCTGGACCTTCAAACTTAAGATTTCTTCTTTTAAGTCCGGTAAAGACTCCTTCGATTAAATCTTAGTTTTCGAGAGCCTTACATGGTTGGTCCCAACCTTTCCAAGCTCAACTAACTCCCCAAGTTAGTTGACTTGGTCGTAGTAAGGGTTCTAAGGTCTGGTTCTACGCGTATCAATCCGTGTGAACCTTGGTTTAATCGCAAGCATTCTTGACACCCTTAGTCTTGATCCTATTCATTTTTAGGGTTGTTACATTATCCCCCCCTTAGGAACATTCGTCCCCGAATGACACTACCACTTCACATCGTAATGCCAGTCAGATTATAATAAAATCACTATACACAGTCAATCAATAGCAACAAAATACGGAGAGATAAGGAAACATAGGCTTAAGAGTAGGATGTCTAACCTCAAGAGCTGAAAAGGTGAGGGTAGCGGGCTCTCATGTCGGCCTCAGCCTCCCACGTAGCACCCTCAACAAGATGATTTCTCCACAATACCTTCACTGTGGCAATCTCCTTGTTCCTCAGCCGCTTGACCTGTCTGTCTAAGATCTCAACAGGTACCTCCTCATAAGACAAGTCTTCACCAACCCCAAACCTTCAACAGGTAAGATTGATGTTGGATCACCTAGGCACTTCTTCAACATAGAGACATGAAAGACTGGATGAACAGAAGCTAGCTCCGCAGGCAATGCTAACTCATAGGCCACCTCACCCACACGCTGTAGGATCTCATATGGCCCACATACCTCGGACTCAGCTTCCCTTTTCTACCAAATCTCATCACCCTTTCATAGGTGATATTTTCAAGTAAACCTGGTCACCAACATCAAACTCTAAGGGCCATTTTTGTTATCAGCATATGACTTCTGCCGACTGTAAGCAGTAGTCAACCTGTCCCTAATCACTCTGACCTTCTCTAAGGCCTCATGAATGATCTCCGGACCCAAAATGGATGACTCTCCAACCTCGAACCACCCAACTGGAGATCTACACCTCCTACCATACAGTGCCTCAAACGGTGCCATCCCAATGCTGGAGTGATAGCTATTATTATACGAGAACTCTATCAAAGGCAGATGGTCATCCCAGTTACCTCTGAAGTCAATCACACACGCCCTCAACATATCCTCCAATGTCTCTATGGTGCGCTCTGCCTGCCCATCTGTCTGAGGGTGAAAGGCAGTGCTAAGCTTCACCTGCGTGCCCAAGCTCTTCTGGAAAGATCTCCAGAAATGAGAAGTAAACTGAGCTCCTCTGTCTGAAATAATAGACAAGGGAATCCATGCCATCTAACAATCTCATCAATGTAGAGCCTCGCATAATCCTCGGCTCTGTAAGTAGACTTCACAGGGATAAAGTGGGCAGACTTAGTCAATCTGTCCACAATAACCCATATGAGTCATGCTGCCTCCTAGTCCTCGGAAGCCAACACGAAGTCCATATTAATGGCCTCCATTCCAAGTCGGAACCTCAATAATCTGAGTCAGACCACCAGGCTTAAGATGCTCTGCCTTAACCTGCTGACAATTAGGACACTTGGCCACATATTCTGCAATGTCCTTCTTCATGCCATCCCACCAATAAATCTGCTTAAGATCATGATACATCTTGGTGGAACCTGGATGTATGGAATATCTGGAACCATGGGCCTCTGCAACAATCCTGGTCCGCAAATCATCCACATCTGGCACACACAGCCTGTCCTGATACCTAAGTATGCCATCACCTCCCAAAGCGAAAGACTCATTCATCTTCATCAGCACTGAGTCCTTCAGCTCCATCAACACAGGATCTAGATGCTGACCCTGCTTGACTTCAACTACCAAGGATGATTCAGAACTAGGATGAACTGAAACATCCCCACTAGTGGAGTCAACCAAACGCACACCCAGTCTGGCCAGTCTGTGTACATCTTTCACCAGCTCCTTCTTCTCATCCTCAACGTGGGCTGTACTTCCCATGCTCATCCTGCTCAAAGCATCAGCTACAACATTAGCCTTACCTGGATGGTAGTGCACATTCATGTCATAATCCTTCAACAGCTCCAACCATCTCCGCTGACGTAGATTCAACTCCCTCTGTGTGAACACGTACTGGAGACTCTTATGGTCTGTGAACACATCCACATGCACTCCATACAGATAATGCCTCCACAGCTTCAGTGCAAACACCACAGCTGCCAACTCCAGGTCATGAGTGGGATAATTCTTCTCATGAACCTTGAGCTGTCTGGATGCATAGGCTATCACCTTACCAACCTGCATAAGAACACAACCCAAACCAACCCTAGATGCATCACAATAAACAGTGTAATTCTCACCACACTTAGGCAAAGTAAGCACCGGGCTGAAGTGAGTCTGTCCTTGAGCTCCTGGAAACTCTTCTCACAAGTCTCCGTCCATTCAAACTTGGCTTTCTTCTTAGTCAAAGCTGTCAATGGGGCAGCAATGGAAGAAAAGCCTCCACAAACCTGCGGTAGTAACCAGCCAATCCCAAAAAGCTACGGATGTCAGTGGGAGTAAGAGGCTTTGGCCAGTTCTTCACAGCCTCAGTCTTCCTGGGATCCACCTCCACGCCCTGATCGGACACAACATGACCCAGGAAGGTCACTGATCTCAGCCAGAATTCACATTTGCTGAATTTGGCATACAACTGATGCTGTCTAAGTACCTGCAAGGTTAGTCTCAAATGATGTTCATGATCTTCCTTGGTCTTAGAGTAGATGAGAATGTCATCAATGAATACTATGACGAAAGAGTCAAGGTATTCACGGAAGAACCTGTTCATGAGATTCATAAATCCAGCAGGTGCATTCGTGAGACCAAATGACATGACTAAAAACTCATAGTGACCATAGCGGGTACGAAAGGATGTCTTAGGGATATCTCCATCCCTAACCCTAAGATGATGATACCCTGAACGAAGATCAATCTTAGAGAAGAAACTAGACCCTTGGAGTTGATCGAACAAATCATCTATTCTGGGGAGTGGATACTTATTCTTTATAGTGACTTTGTTGAGCTGCCGATAATCGATACACATTCTAAGGGTTCCATCTTTCTTCTTACAAACAACACTGGGGCACCCCAAGGGGAATGCTTGGCTGAATGAAACCCTTGTCAGTGAGATCTTTTAACTGCAGCTTCAACTCTTTGAGTTTAGCTGGAGCCATTCTGTAAGGAGGAATTGAGATTGGTTTAGTATCGGGTTCTAAATTGATACCAAAGTCAATCTCTCAAAGGGGAGGGACTCCAGACAAATCATCAGGAAACACATCTAAGAACTCATTCACTACAGGTACTGAGTCTATGGAAGGAATGTCATGATCTAAATCATTAACACTCACAAGATGACACAATAACCCCTTGGACATCATTTTATTGGCCTTAAGGTTAGAAATCAAGGAGTTAGGACGACTCGAATTGTACCCCTCCCAGACTAACTCTTCTTCATTAGGAAAGCGAAATCTCACCACTCTACTACGACAGTCCAAGCAAGCATAACAACTGTGAAGCCAATCCATGCCAAGAATAACATCAAAATCATGCATGGGTAACTCAACCAAGTTTGCACACATAGTTTACCACTCACAACTATTGGGCAATCCTTGTATACTCTATCAGTTCTTACATTCTCTCCTAAAGGTGTACTAACCACTATAGGATCATGCAGAACTTCAGGCAATATCTCAAAAGTAAGAGCAAGCAGAGGAGTTACAAAGGAAAGTGTAGACCCTGGATCAAGTAAAGCATAAACAGAAGTTGAGAACACTTGCAGCATACCTGTGACCACATCAGCGGACTTCTCCTGCTCCTCCCTGCCCTTCAGGGCATAGAACCTGTTCCTCTTAGGAGGCTCGGCTGCTGCTGCACCCTGTGGATTAGGCCTAGGCTGAGTATTACCTCCAGCCTGACCTCTGTTCTGTGGACAGTCTCTGACCATGTGTCCACTCTTACCACAACCGAAGCAGGCATTAGTGCCCTGTCTGCACTCTCCACTGTGAGCTCGGCCACACTTAGCACAATTCTTCTTAGGACGCTGCATCTCACCTCCATTGCCCTTCTTGGGATCAGGTCTGCCTCCTCTAGGTGTAGCACTCCTCTGAGGATTAGAATTCCCAGAACTCTGTTGCCCCTTTTTGAACCTTGGCTGCTCACGGACGCCAAAGTTGTTCCTGTGGCCTCCATGACTGGGTCCTGCCTGATCTTGAGGCCTAGGCCTCCTAGCATCACGAACACCTCTCTTTCTGCGGCTGTCCTCTACCTGCTGGACATGCACCATCAACCTGGAAAGATCCATATTATCATGGAGCATCGCAGATCGACACTCCTCCTCCAGGTCCCATTGATTCCTGTGAGGAACCTGCTCATCTCATCCCTGCTGTTAGAAACCAGGGAAGTAGCATACCTGGATGATTTCAACAAAGTTCAGTATTCTCCTCATTCTTGCTATTAAATACTAGGGAAAATAACATACCTTGACAGCTTAACAAACTTCAGGGAATACTCCCTGACTGTCATAGAGCCTTGTTTAAGGTTGATGAATTCCTCAACCTTGGCCTCCCTCATATCCCTGGGGAAGAATCTCTCCAGAAATGCTGTCTTGAACACTCCCATGTGACTGGCACTCCACCTAAGACACGGCTATCTTGCCACATCTTGCACCAAGTCTGTGCAACATCCTTGAGCTGATAGGAAGCCAGCTCAGCCTTCTCAATATCAGTGGCCCCCATAGCCACCAGGATCTTATGCACCTCATCCACAAACTCCTGGGATCCTCTGCAGTCCTAGACCTGTGAAAATAGGAGGATTCATCCTCGTGAAATCCCTCAGCCTGTCAGCCATGCTACGAACCGGTGGGTTCTCCCTCTGAACATCCTGCCGGTTGACCTGGGCAGTCATAGCCTGGGCCTGCATAGTAATGGCCTGTGCCATCTGGGCCAGAGATGCCCTCACCTCAGCATCAGTCAACCAGCTGGATTAACTGGCAACCACTCCTTCAGCTGGAGCCTGGGGTGGAACTCGGTTGCCCCCAGCAGCTGCTCTCCTCTCCTCTGACCAATAGCCCTCCTAGGTTCATTCTCTGAAAACAACAAAAATTGATGTTAGATACGCTCATAACACCAAGAAATCAGACATTCAAAAGCACGATAAGATCAGAAGAAGGGAAATTTTCCTACGCATCATGCAGTCTCTAATTCAGGATAGTGGTGCACTTCACTACCATGACTTAGAAACTACTCAATGTGGTTGATGTGAACTTATTATTTTGTAATTTAACCTAGTGCTCTGATACCAACTTTGTCACGACTGGAATCTAGACCCCAGACGAGACCGGCGTCGTTGACCTCTCAGAGGTCGCAGACAAGCCTACTTACGTTATTCATACTTCACTTAGGTTAATTTTAGCGGAAAATTTGAAACTTTTTGCTCCTTAACATATTTGTTAAACATTCTAACATTTCATAATAGTTCACCATCAACCATCTAACATTAAGAGATAAGCAACTGAAAGAAATAGATCAATAAGTATTAAGTGTATAATTGCCAAAATGGCACCAATACAAGTCTGAATAAAAACAGGAAAGAAACGCTAGTGGAACATGCTCCACTAGCTCAACTCTAAAACTAATCTAGAATGTAAAACATAGCATTCCTCGAAAGCATGAGGACCTACCAAAACTCCGGATGAATGCTGACGTCCGGATAGCTGCAACAATGATCCTGTAGCTCTATCGCACACCTGTGCC
>JAJJBR010002825.1:0-34122 GCA_022817965.1 Solanum lycopersicoides | reverse complement strand
GACATCATAGCTTTGCAAAGCTTAACCGAATTGTTATAATTTTGTGCATATAATTAAAATGTCGAAAGGGAGAAAGACAAAAGAAAATAAATTGGGCAGGAGAATATTTGTATTTGTATAATTATAAGTGTATATGATGAAGATATATGTATTTGCAAGTGTATATACAATTTTCTCTCACTTTATACAAACAGAAACGCAATTTATACATTTCGTTTCTATTTGTATAAGCGACAGAGGCGAGTGCGGCGAGCGATATCTGGGAGAGTGGCGAGCGAGATCTGCGTGATTGAGAGAGGGAAAGAAAATATATGTATATATATAATTTTTCTCGCTTTATACAAAAAAAAATATATTTTATACACTTGTGTTTGTATAAAAGTGAGAGTGGCGAGCGAGAGAGGGAGAGTGCGAGCGAGAGAGTTTGAGGAAGAGATGTGACTGACAAACAGTTTGCTATATGGTACAATAAAATTAAAGTGTGATATAACATTTAATTTAATTTATTAGTTTGTCATTATATAATTTTTCTAAATTAAAAGTTGCTCCTGCTATTCACATATTAGAGAGGTATTTATATCCTATAGATCATCAATAGTGTATCTATACTTTACAATCATGTTTTTAAATTTTAGATGTACTTTATAAAAAAGGCCTAAAAATATTTGTCTCCCTTTAAAAGTATCAAATTTGTCCTCAATCTTAACCACCTAATGCAAAAGCATTTTCGGTTATTCAATTTTAATTTTTGCTTTACATATTTGTACCCTCTGCATAAAAATAAATTAAGCTTATTTAGTTTTAAAAATAACTTTTTTATCAGAGTATTTTTTTCAGCTTAATCTTAATTTTTGCTTTACATATTTTTGATTATTCTTTTTCAGCTTAATTTTGGGCCTAGTTAAGCCCATTTTGTACAGACTGCTTTTGTTTTGAATAAAAAGACCTTTGAGTCTATAATTTCTTTCAAAAAAATCATTGTGCTCAAACTAGGGTTATGCCTCTTGGATGATAAAATGAAGGCTAAAGTGGACAAGTTGGATGATAAAATCAAGTTTTTTATAATTTATTTTAAAAAAATGAAGTGATTGAGGAGATTGATAAGTTAAACCCACTTTGAAAGTTAAGAAAAAAGAGTTAGGTTAAGTTTTGGGATATTTTTTGGATTTAGCTTATCAATTTCCTAAATCACTTCAAGGAAAATCCAGGAAAAAACGAGGCTTCCACTCCTCTGTTATCTCATCCCAATCTTTGTCTACTTTCGTCTTTGTTTCATCACCCAATTCTATTAGGCTTAGATTTCGATTTGTAATGACCCGATTGGTCATTTTTGGAGATTTTCATAAATTTATTGTTTTACTCCTCTCGATGTTGATCCTGAGTCAATTCTAATTAAGTTTTGGAAGTTGATTTTGAGATTTGAGTAAAAAATTGTAAAATTTTGTAAGTTTCAAGTTTGAAAGTCTAAAGTTGCTTGAATGGTTTTTGGTGTCTTTTGAATTTTGAGTGTCGCAATTGAATTCTATCGATTCCATCAGTTCCGGAACGTGAGAATTGGTCTAAGTAAATTGTTGATTTCATTTTGGAGTCTTTTTGAGGATTTGAGGTCCTAAGTTGAAAATTGTTGAGATTTTAACCTTTGGATTAACGCTAGTCAACATTTGGGTTTCAGATACTCAGATCTCAATTTCGAGTATCCGTTGAATTCGGGGAATGATTTTAGGCCTAAGTGAGGTTTTGATTGAATTTTCAAAGGTTCCGAGTTTGATTTGGCCTTTTAGGCGTTATTTCATTTCTTGTGAGTTCCACAAATTTTAGGTCAAGAAGACTTCAAATTTGTGTTTCGCAATTGAGTCTAGAACGTCGAGTTTAGTCAATTAGCATATATGATTTGTGTGTACGAGATTTCGATTGATTTGACCTTTTTAGGCGTTATGTTCGTTTCTTGTGAGTTTCACAAATTTGGGTCAAGAAGACCTCGGATTTGTGTTTCACCTTTGAATCCAGAACGTCGAGTTTAGTCAATTAGCATATAAGATTTGTGTGTACGGGATTCCAATCGAATCTCAAAGGTTATTTCGATAAGTTTTGAGTTGGTTGTTTTTCTAGTGTATGTATGCACTATTTTAACGAGCGATGACAAATGTTTTTATGGTGTATGTGTGCATTGTTTTAACAAGCGATGACTCGCTTAAGTAAAGCCATCACTGTGTTCATAAGGGGTCGGGTCCTATGACCTTAAATTTCGCAATCACTTTAGCAGAAACGAAGGCTTGTTCGCGATCGCGAAGGTTAGATTTTATCCAGGGTTCACTGTTGCGAATCAAAGTTTGTTTTTGCAACAACAAAGAGGAGTTTATGGTTGCTATATTGGGGGGTTTAAGCCTCAATTTTCATTGTTGAGCGTTGTAAAACTCTTCGAGGCGACTTTGAAGATATTTCTTGTGCTAAATCATTTGGGTAAGCTTTTGTGACCCTAAAATTTCATTTCCTTTATATCCTTTATGGATTTTGAACATCAAAACTTGAGATTTTGATTGGCAAATGACAATTTTTTCAAGAAATTGAGTTCTAAACTAATGCGGTGATTATGAACTGATTTTATTTTTTCCGAAATAATTTTCACCAATGAGTTCCTTGGGTAATGTGTACTAGTAGTAACATGATGAAAAATGTCTAACATGTTCATTTTTTTTAATTACATGTTGTTACCTTTGCTTCAATTATACCGTATTATTTGTTATCATCGCAACTGTTCTTCACCATTATTTTCAACATAACTTCTTCACTATTGTATTTTCTGTTCGTACTTGATTAGATATGTTCTAGTTGAGCTGAGGGTCTTCTGAAAATAACCTCTTTAAGGTAGGGATAAGGTCTATGTTACTGCATACACAACACTCTCTCCAAACCCTACTTGTGAGATTAATTGGACATGTTGTAATAACAAACAAGCAGCCTAAGACATGTGATCTGTAATCATGAAAAATTACTGAATCGATGGTGTAGGAGATAGACCTTAGATAATCAAATATGCATATCTATAGATAGCAACTAGGGATCAAAAAGCATCAAATTTGATGACATATTAAGGGAAAGACAAAGTAAGAGCATGCTATTGGAGACGTTACAACATGTACAAACACATCAGATATCATTGTTATTGAAAAGAAATTTAGCTTCTTGTATCAAAATATCTGTTAAAGAATGATAAAAGTCTCACATCGGTGGTTAATGAGATGAGTGGACTACTTATAACGCTTGAGCAATCCTCCTCCCTTTGAGCTAGCTTTTGAGGTGTGAGTTAGGCCTAAACCTAATTTCACACTATCGAGTCGGCATCATAGAGGAAAGGACATAGGATAGTTCCTATAATAACAAGATATGATTTTGATTAAACAGATTGCAGAGAAATATAATGTTTAAGCTAATATATTCCAAATTAAGAACCCTATATAGCAATTTGAATTAAAAAGATACAATTTTGATTACACGGGACTAATTATATTCAAGATCTGAGAAAAGGGGTATATAAATAGCAAAGTATAGTACAATTTAAGCCTTTTTAGCAATTTTAAGGGGAAAAAATACACAAATTTGATATAAAAAAAATATCATACCATTGAGAAAACATTGATGTTGTGTGTGTGTAAAGTGCATAGAAATTGTATGGATGCAAATGCAAAGAGAAAAGAGGAGCTATAAGAAGAGAATAAAGAATGGGTTCTTCTTGTTTAGGGGCCATTTGGTCATAAATAACTTTTGGCATAAACATAAATCGATATTCATATTTGGTTTCGACCGACGATTAAATATTTTATATATATATATAGACAACTTTAACTTGTCTTTCATTAAATCAGTTGAACACTTCACCTATCAAAATACTCATTTAGATATATTCGCAATCTATGTATCATGTTAACATTAAGTATCTAACAAATATACTAAAAACGCGCTAAAAAATTTTAATTATTCGTTAAGATCAAACTAAGAGTATATTTATGTATTGTGCTAGCTTTGCCTCATAAACCAACAAAGACTAGTAATCAGGGCGTAGCTACCCTTTGGCTAGGGTATCCAATTGGACACCCTTCGTCAAAAAATTACACCGTATTTATAAGCAAAATAATAATTTAAATGATTAAATAACATATTTTGGATATACTTAAAAAACAATAAAAAATTTCTAGCTTAGCGGTTTCAGTCGTTCAACTCTTACTAAGTTCTTTGCAACTTGCAGTGCGCAGGTTCGATTCTCATTATTTGACTTTGATTTTTTCTTTTCATTAAAAATTTAAATAAAATTTAAAAATAATTATTTAATTTAAAGTTAATAAGCAAATCCTATTTTTTCATTCCATAAAGCTACTAAAAGTGAAAATACATTATATAAATTCTCTTTTAATATTACTCATTTGATTCTGTTCTTTATTTGTCATTTCTCGTTGTTGGTTATCAAAGGTTTGTGAAATCTTGAAGCATAAAAGTAATTTCACTGTAAACTGAAATATCTTTTTTTTTTTGTTGGTTCACTTCCTATTAGATAAACGTGAACACTAAAACTAAATATTACGTAGTTTGATTTTAAAAATTTAGTATATCTTAATTTAAAAAATGTGTAAATTTTGAATATAGCGTAATATGTAGTATTATTATCAAGTTATGGCATTAGAGTTTCAATTTCATTTTGTAGCATTTAATATCTCACTCTATACCATTTAATTAGTAATTATATTGTTAATTATAATTTATTAAAAGCATTTGTTATTAAAAATTAATTAAAAAATAAGTGAATAAAGTGCTAATGAGTAATTAATTCTAATGCCTAATAATTTTGACAACATAAATGAAATGCTTGTTGACACCCAATTTTGGCCTAACATTTTAAAAATTCGTAATTTTATAGTTTTATTTATTTAATAGCTTAGAATAATTTTTTTATATAATTTTTAATAAGTTTATCGATAACTATCTTTATTTATCAAAATTTAGGATTTTTTGTTAGTTAATTTTTAAAATTTGCATTTCACCCCACACATTTGGGTCCATTGTATTTTATTTGTTTATGTTAAAATTGGTGGTGGATAAATGAAAAATTGGGGAATTAATTTGAGGAAGAGGGGGAAAACAACCCTAATCTCTTCCACCCTTTTTCCCTCTCTCCGCCTCCCTCTTCTCTTCTCCCTTCCCTCTCCTTGCAGCCCCCTCACTCCTTCATCGACCCTCTCCTCTATTTCCCCTCCTCTCTTCTTTCTTCCCCCTCTCCGCCTCCCTCTTCTCTTCTCCCTTCTGCCTCTCGTTCATCTTTTTTGCAGGCAGCAGCAGCGGAGAGCAGCTCCAACAACCAAACCAGTAGCTCCGGCGAGGAGTTTAAAGCTCCTATGAGCCAGAGCAAAATAAAAATAAAAATAAAGGCCCGTCAATTCCTTCCCCTCTTCCCCTTAACGATTTTATTCGTTTTGCAGGTACTCCGGGAAGATCTCAAACTCCAGTTTCGACCAGCGAACAACAACGGTAACGACCAACAACTGAACGATCTAACGTCGAAGGACACCAACAACTTCATTTCCGACAAGGTTTGGATTTTCGCTTCTTAATCTAACTAAATTGATGTTATTTTACTTTGTTTTTGCTATTTTGTTGCTATATTTAGTTGTGTTCCAGTTCGTTTTTTTTTTTTTTTTTAGGTTTGGCCGGAGAGGCTCAAAGTCCGGCCACCTTTATTCCAACTTTTCTACTCAAGTTTAGCACTATTTGCATATTTTTTTGTTTGACCTTGTTAAATATATTTTTTGTTTTGGTGACTATTCTAATTTTGACATTGTTGGATATATTTTAAAGTTACTTTTGTTGTTAATGTTTCATTATTATTATTAATTTATTTATTTTACTGTTTGCTTTCCAATTTTTCATATGTTTGTAGTTCTTAACCCAAATTTCATTGTGGTATCGATTTTTTTTTCTTTTCCTCTTTATTTTAATACATTTTGGATCTGTTCATGTTATTTATTGATGAGTCTGTTCATATTTATTCATTTACATTGCTTTATTTCACAAATTTGGCCGGGAAAAGGTTTACTCAGGCAACATTGATGTTTGATTCTTTGTCACATTCTTTTGTCAAAAGTTGAACTTTTGTAAATGTCCTTTATTTGCTTTTCCTCACGTGAATACCACTAATGTCCCATTTGCTTTCACTCAATGCATTATTAATTAGTTATTATTTTATTATTTTATGTTTGTTAATATTTATTTCTTGTAGTTTAGTTGATAGATAAATTTGGCCAATGAAAAAACTCTCCGTCGGTTTTGGAGGCCTACCCAATATTAAAAGACGGAAATTTTAGTTTAAGTTCATATAACTTGTTTGTTAGAATTGTTAAAATGGCCAATGAAAAATCCCTCCGTCGGGTTTAGAGGCCTCCACATTTTAAAAGACGGACATTTAGTTTAAGTTCATATTGTTTATTTTTTTTTTAAAATTGATCGATGAAAAAAAAAATCTCTCATTCTAGTTTCTAAAAAGTTGATTTTCTTAGATATGTATTTATTCATATTTGCTTGATTATATTTATCATAGTTTGATTTCATTGCTTTTATTTAAGTCTACTTTCGATGATATTATTACTTTCTTTGTTTAGTTTTGACGATATTCTTATTGTTGGTTTCCCGTTTGACTTCACTTTTCATGATATTAATTTTGCCATTTTATATTCTGAAAGTAATGTGCTCTTTATTCGTTTAAGTTAGTTGCAAATTTTGCATTTTTGATAATATGTGATAGGTCTTATATATATTTATTAGTTTCTCCATTTTTCAATAACTTTAGATTTGTATTGCTGCTCCATTTGACTCACATGTAGTTATTCTTAATTAATTTATTTTGATTGATTACATTGACCATTTAAGAAGATACTAGCAAATCTTGTTTTGTTAATTTCATGTGGCTACCTTTATTATTATTTTTGTTTGAGTTAAAATTGGCCGATGAAGAAATTATCGTCGATTTCCAAGGCCTTCCATGTTAATAAGACGGATTTTTATTTTTAAGTTATTATTTGAGTTATTCATTTTTATTTTTATTTATTTGGTACTAACTCTTTTACTGAGTGTCTTTACAGGTACTTGGAGGTGCTTCTCCTTGAAATTATTCGAATGTAGTTCGAATCATACTTTTTATTCATTATTTTATATATATTGACGTTAGGCAAACTTTAGGCCGTTTCTTATATTTATTATTTTATTATTTGTACATATTGAATGTTTATTATACTTGTACATCATTTTATTTTCCTCCTCAATTTGAAAAAAAAAAATGAATTCAGCCGGGACCCACACTTGTGGATTTCGAAGGGTGCCTAACCCCTTCCCTTCGAAATATTTTGAACCCCCTACCTAGAATCAATTGGTTTCGTAGATCATTTAATGATTTTCTAGTTTTTCCTAAAATTAGGTGGCGACTCTTTTTTAAAAACTCGTTTATTTTTAAAACTCTTTCAAAATTGAATCAATTAATTATTTTTGGAGTCTCCGCGATGTTTTGCCCTATTTTGGTAGAGTTGGGATGTAAACAGTGCTAATGAGTAATTAATTCTGACAACTAATTTTCAGTTATAATTAATGCGCCCTGAGAATTTGAAGGAACTACTTTTTTATTGAGTTAAATTAAAGGTAGATAAATGATTAGCATTACAATTATTCTTCATTCTAAAATTTGTCTATTACTTTAAAATTTCTTTCAACATATAAGTCATTTTTCCCCCACGAATTGAAGATTATTTTCATAGCTACATATTTCACTTTCGATGGATAACTTTGTGTCAATTTTAATTAAATTTTAAATTTTGTATAAAGCATTTTATACAGTAATATTATCAAGTTATGTCATTAGAGTTTCAATTTCATTGTGTAGCATTTAATATCTCACTCTATAGCATTTTATTAATAATTATATTGTTAATTATAACTTATTAAAAGGAGTTGTTATTAACAATTAATTAAAAATTAAGGGGATAAAGTAATAATGGATAATTAATGTTAATAATTAACACACTGATAACACAAATTATGAAACTTTTATTTCTTTATTAATTGATATATTTAATGCAGGTAACACGTTTTTTAATATGAATAGTTGCACTTTTTAGGGAGTTTAATTAAAGTTAAATATATGATTAGCACGTTTTTAGGGATATTAAACATTTTTAAATTATCTTCATTGCCTTAAATATCTCTAGTTAGTTAAAATAATATTATTTTTTGAATTAATTCCTTAAAAAACTCAATCAGATAATAAAAATATTTTTGGATTTTCAGAATACTTTCAGATTGTCATTTTCAAACATATTTGGATCAACGTTACAAGTAGTCTTCTTTCCAAAATTTCACGATTATTTTCAGATTGCTTTCAACGTATAAGTCATTTTTTCTAAAAATTCAAGAATATTTTCATAGCTGCATAGTTCACTTTTTTTTTAGTAACCTGATAAATTTTGGCATACAATATATGTTTTTATTTAAATTATAATATATATTTTTATATTAATTTTGTATTGAAAATGTATTGTGTTTGTTTAATTGGAGTATTGTATAGGATAGTGAATGATATATTAACTGTGTATGAAGTATGTATGAATTATATGAACTGATTATAAATTTGTGTAACGTTGAAGTCTGAATTTTTTTTAATAGTGTATGAAGATTAGACGAAACGTGTATCATTTGTGTATGAAAGTCTATTTTTTTTTTAAATTACAGTATATGTTTCTAATGAAATTAGAATATATGTTTTGCATTAATTTTGTATAGCGGATAGACCAAAACTTGAAAGATGGAAGGAATTTGCTGACGTGAAATTCAAACGTACAAAAATGACTTGCAGTAGATGCCGTCAAGTTGGACACAATAGAAAGACATGTTCAAATTATCCTGTGCAAAAACAATGATTTCGTAATGTTACATTTGTTATTGTGTTGTTTTGAATGTTAAAAACACGTTTTGTTTTATTGAGTGCAGTTGTTATCATTGACATTTATAAAGTTTGGTTTCGTAAAAAATTGTCATATATATATCATTTGTTTCTGATACATATGTCAAAGTTCAATATGACATTCATAATTCATACAATGTTTATACATTATAAATATACATTGAACTATACTGTCATTCATAAAATGTTCATATAGTATTCATACAATGTTCATACAGTATTCATACAATGTTCATATATGTACCATTTGTTTCTGTTACATATATCCAATTTCAATATGGGATTCATAATTCATTCAGTGTTTATACATTACATATATACATTGAACTTTACAGCCATTCATAAAATGTTCATATAGTATTCATACAATGTTCATATATATACCATTTGTTTCTATTACATATATCAAAGTTCAATATGACATTCATAATTTATACAATATTTATACATTTTTCATACAATGTTCATATATTTTTGCATATTGCAATCGAAATTTATACAAAAATCATACACATTTAATAAAGTGCAAATATTCATTTAAGCATACTACCATTAAATACAATAGTTAATATATCATGACATATATAGTTAAATATATTTCATACAACATGCAGAGATGAGTGTTACAAGATCTCTACAAGATCTTTAAGCATAAAAATGACTGTCCCTCTTATAACTTCACTCTTTTTCATTTTTATTTTTTTTTGCCATAAATAAAAATAACAATCTTAAAATTCAGACAAATAAAAAGATTCTAAAGTGTCCCACAGATTCATAGTAAAAAATGTAAAAAAAAATAAAATTCATCAAATCATTTGACTTATTTCAAAAAGTAACAAAAAAGAAGTTTTGAAAGTTTCCCTTTGGTTCACCTTCATTTTAGCAAAAATGAATTTCACCTTCTAGAAAAAGAATCCCATTAGTCCATGGTTTATTACTACTATATTATTCATCATTTATTCACCTTCTTCTTTCTCTCTCTAGAATGCCTCAAGTTGATTTGGAAACTCTAGTTACGGCCTGTGCCGGTGGCGGAAGTGACCGGAAAGTTGCATGTGATACTTTGGCTGACAGTGACGGAGACGGCGAAAAACGTGTGAAAGACGATTTGGATGATGAGGAGAAGCAATCGGAACATCCGCAAAAATGAATTTCACCTTCGAAAGATGCTGAGTTCGATTGGTTTAAAGCTTGAAAGGAAAATAGTTTTTGTGAAGTTTGATCAGTATTTTGGGAAATCAGTATTCTAATGTATGCTCAGATTTAATATGACAGAGAAATTAGGTGTGCTCTCTTTAATTAATTAATAGAGAGAGAAACATGTACTGCCTTTAATTGATTAATAGAGAGAGAAAATGAAAAAAGACGTGCAAAATTAATATGGTAGAAAGAGAAGAGTGTAAATAGGGGAGAGGTTGAGTATATTGGGGAAAGATAAAAGAGTATTGGTTGATATGGGGGTGGGTAGTTATTGGGTAATTAAATATTAATCAATTATTTAAAATAAAATCCCTAATTTCTAGATTTTGTTTTTTAAAAAGTAACTATATAATATGAAGTTTAATTAATATTTAATAAATAATAATTTATAAATTATATTATAAACATTAAAAGGTAATTGATTAATATTTAATAATTTATTATTTATATTAAAAAATTTATTAATATTTAATAAATAATAATTTATAAATTATATTATAAACATTAAAGGTAATTGATTAATATTTAATAATTTATTATTTATATTAAAAAATTTAAAAGGTAATTGATTAATATTTAATAATTTATTATTTATATTAAAAAATTTAATAGGTAATTGATTAATAAATAATAATTTGTTGATAAAAGATAAGTGAATAAATGAAACTAATTATTTAAACATAATAATTATTAGTTAAATAATAAAATAATTTTTTTAATTAATATATTATTAGTTAATATGCTATAACTTGATAATAATATGCTACAACTAATTTACATTTAATAATATTTTTTTAATTAATATATGATTAATTGATGTGCTATAAGATGATAATATTATGCTATAAGTAGTTTATTTTTAAAAAGTATGATTACAACTTGATATTTATCCTCTTAAATGTGTGTGGGATGTTAATTTTACTTAAAAAATTAATCATTACTATTGTATAATTTGATTTACAAAATTTAAATACAATGATTCTTTAAATTATTTCTACGAGCTATAACATTTTTAAATACCTTTCGTAAAATTTCTAGCTACGCCACTGCTATTAATTAAATCGAGAAACACACGTTATAATTGATGGAGCAACAACCTTCATTTTTGACATGTAGTCATGACTAATATGTCAAAAATTGGGAAATTTGATTTCATTCATATCCACTTCTAAAAGATGCCAAAATTCTTTGTTAAAGTGACCAAAAAAAAAGAAATTAGGATTTGAAAAAAAAAGAAGAAAAAATATCACTATAGTCCTAAAATCATTAAATCATCATCCATTTCTTGATTCATCATCATCCCCTTGATTTATGGCTTCAAAAGGCCCTCATAATCCTGAAGGAATAAAAATGGGTGAAAAAACATATATTAAGATAATAGAAGAAAAAAATATATGAAATAATTTCTTTTCATTCGTCTAAAATTATAAAATACATGGCACATATAATAATTATTTAACATTTTAAAATCCATATCCAAAAGGTATTTAGTATGACAACCAATAATATAAATGAACGTTATACCAAAGATCAGAGTTCAAATCTTATTATATGAGCTAGTGAAAAATCATAATATTAAACATTTAAGGGATAATGTACAAGTACCCTTCAAATCTATGTCCGAAATTTCAGAGACACACTTATACTATACTAAGATTCTATTACCCCCTAAACTTATTTTATTAATAGTACTATTCTTTTTCGGCCTAAGTGGCACTACCTTGTGGACCCAATGCTGATTGACTTTTTTTCAAGATAGTGCCACGTAGCGAAAAGGGGTAAAAAAATACTTATAAAATAAGTACGGAGATAATAGAACCTTAATATAGTATAAGTGTTTCTCTGAAATTTCAGGCATAGATTGAGAGAATACTTGTATATTTTCCCAACATTTAAAGATATAACTTGTTGATAAATGAAATGAGTGAGCATTACGATATATTCAAATATGAATACATATATATAAATAGAATCTAAACATACATATTAAAATAATCAAATTACATGCAAATAAAATAAAGACAATAAAGACAGTGAAAATTGAACATAAATATTATGGAAAACAAATTTTATAGATAGCACTAAACTCAAACCTTTGATTCAGAGGTATAAGCTACAAACACAATAACAACACCAGACAATATTATATTCAGTGTAGTTGATCTCATTATTAAAACATGTCATCGGAAAATATTTAATTCTTATTTTTACATATATTTTAATTGAATCGATTAGACAAGAAATAATAGTAATATTTTCATAGAAAAAAATTAAAAAACTCACACTCTCCACCATGTATTTTCAAGTGAGCTAGTCCGATAGAAAATAATCTTAAACATTAAAAATCATATTCTATAGCACAATTTTTCCTTTGATCCGCCGTAAAAAAAACAATTCATTTCCAATACTAATCGAATGTAGCTAGGTAGACTCTAGCTCTACTTTAAAAAGGTTATTTTTAATGCATCCTCGACTCAAGAAAATATAATCCAGAAAAAATTATGAACATACAAACAAGAAAAAAAAGATTTAATTCTCATACATGCACTTACATGTTAGATGTCTATGCCCTTTGTATGATCAACTTTGCAAGAATTCTCCCTCAACTTTTTCACTCCACAACACCTCTCAATGATGCAATTATCAAATATATGAGTTGTTTTTGGATTAGGACCATGAGTAATCACACAAGTATAGTCCTCTGAACTCTCCATTTCATCAAAATCCCCACAAGTACTATTTTTCACCTCAATTGAACAAGGGATTTCAACTTTTAACTTTGCTCTAAATAGGACATGGAATTCTTCACTAGTTACTTTTGGATCAATGAGAGCAAGTCCAATACTTTCTGATTCCATCTTGTTATTTGAATGCTTTTTAGTGATGGGGTTTGGTGGTTTTCTATCATAACTAAGACTTGTTTGAAACTGAGACGTAGTAATTTCTGATTTCAGCTCGTTATTTGGAGGTTTTTTAGTGAAGGGGTTTGGTGGTTTTCTATCATAACCAAAAGGGTTTCCAAGATTGTGATTTTGCATGCCATCAAGTGTTGAATTTGAGCTAACAATGCATTCAGCATCATACAGTCGATCCTGACTTGTTTGAAATCGAGGCATGTTTTCTGGAGTTGTATTAATAGTTGGGGGATTTTTAGTGATGGGATTTGGTGATTTTCTATCATAACCAAAAGGATTCCCAATATTAAGATTTTGCATGTCATCAAGAAGGGAATTTGGGCTAGTGATCATTTCAGTTTCATATAGTCGATCCCGACTTGTTCGAATAGGTTCGATATCAGATAGACTTCTAGTCAAAAGGCCATTAAAAATTCTTGGAGAACCTAAGAAGGATGAAATTGGCTTATTTGTGTGATTTTGTGTGGAATTGTGAGATGGACAATTAGAACTTTGATTATCCATATATGGACCTTTGTTTGCTAATTAATTACTAGTCATGATCCCTTTTCTTGATTTGAAGACTCCTACATATTAAAAAGCAAGTCATGTCAAAAAAAAAACTAAAATTTTATAATTTAGCATATTAAACGAAATATGATAATTATTCTGAAACGAAAGAATAATAAGAAATTACCAAAAATAGCAACCAATATCACCTTCCATGAACTTCTTAGAAACAAAATAACAAAGAGTATGATTTTTTTGCTAAAGAGTAGGCCCTTTGATAGCTAGCTAAAGCTCCAAATTTTATATCCAAGAATTTATTTTACAAAACATTATTATATAGCAATGGTATAAATTCATATTTTAATATTATTTTTTAATGAATTTTAGTTTTTGCAATTTAAAAAAAGGTGTTTGTATATTTTGAGTTGATTTAATAATGTTTGTACTTATCTCTTGTCATCATTTCAAGCATTTTTGGACTCATTCAACATTTGTCTGATTTCATGTGCGATAATATCCAATGGCGGTTTCAAATCATAAGTGTATAAAATTTATATTTTTATCCAGAAATTTAATAAAATGTTATATTAAATATATTAGTTATAATTTTTAATTTAAAATTATTATCAAATTAAATTAAAATTTTAAATTTTAAATTTCGATTCGATAAAAACAATAGGATAATGATGCAAAAAAAATCCTGATCTTCAACTGCTCTTTTCTGCCACCCATCTCACTTCTCTTGTAGGCACGAAAAAAGCACTGTTTATTTTTTAAATAAAATAAAATAATAGAATTTAATAGTATAATTATATGTATATAAAAATAATATTACTTTTTATATTATTATTTTGTGAAATTAAATGAATCCTAAATTTCATAGGTTCGCTTTTAGAATAGAAGGTTAATAAATAGTTATGTTATTTTAATATTTGCTTATATTTGTAATTTTAGTATTGTTTATGAAGTTTTTACGTCTAATTTTTATTGTCGTTTATTATATTTTGTATTTCGATTATAATATTAATAATTATTTTATATTGTATCAGGCTTTTATTTCTATTATACTTCTTTTTGTTGAATTGAAAGGTCAATTGAAAAAAAAAAATTAACTTTTAAATAACAATAAGATACATTTTACCCAAATTTACTCCATTTTAGGAAGCTACCACACTTGAGTATATTGTTATTATTGTGGGTTTAATTGAGCTCAAAGTATAAGTATTACTTTTTATTGGAAATTTTTTACATTAATTAATATTTGGTATACTATAATTTAACATTCTAATTTTACTTACTCTGCGTCATTAATTTATTTTAGAAAAAGGAAATGATTGTGTTAATTCATTCTTTTTATTACTTGCTAAGTTTAGTGTAATCATTTTTTCTTACTTAAAAGTGGTTAATTTAATTTTTCACATGATATATTTAAAATAATAAAAGTAAAAAGTATTTGTAATATTTTACATGTATTTAGTTGATAATAATATTTAAATATCGTATTTACTTTGTTCTTAAACTCTATATTAAAACAAAACCAAATTATAAATTAAAGGGCAAATGACATAAATCACATATTTTTAAGGCAAAATGATCATTTGTCCCTTATAAGTTTATAATACAGAAATCCCTCAAACTGATACAATAATATAAACGCTGATACATTAATCTAATGCGCGAGATACATTAATCATTAAGTAAGATACATTACATTTTATATGTGATACACTAATCTGATGTATAATTTATACCTGATACACTAATCTGATGCGCGAGATACATTAATTGGATGCACGAGATACATTAATTTGATGCGCTGATACATTAATCTGATGCGTGAAAATGAGGAATTTTAAGTTTTTGTAAAAACTAATAAGGAATAATTTAATAAGAAAACTTAAAGTTGTAATTCATGTCATTTTTCCTAAATTAAAACGAAGAAAATATTACTATTTTGTGTAATGGGCTTACTTGCTCGACATGACAATGGGCCGGTTAATAGGAAGATTATAATGAGATATAGTATGCCAAATAGCCCAACTTATCAAAATTCACATCGTGCAAAGCTTATTAAAAAGAGAAATCTTCGCAATAGTCATTATCATAAATTTAATTATGTTTCATATCTATAGTTTGTATATTTACGAGATATAACTACAATTTAAGTTGTCTCGTTTATATAACATGCGTGTTTATATGATCCGCATTCTGCGGGTACATTTTGTATAATTGAGTTATTTTTGTATAAACTCGAAATAACAAATTTATACAAACAGAAACATCTGAACTTTAAACAGTTATACAAATTATATCATACAAATTAAACTACAAAAATTATACAAATCATATTATACAGATTTTGAATTATATAAACGTGTGAATTATACAAACTCAAAATTATAGCTCATGTAATTATCACTGAATATTGATCACGAGTGATAATTAACTAAACTATAAGGATGTTGACTAATTAAGTAATTAATGTTTACTTAACCATGTAATTTCCACATACTAAAACCAAAAACATTACTAGCAAACAAATTAATTTTTAGTTAAAGCGTTTCGGGGTCATAAAATAGAATTTCATAATTATTGGTGTTTTTATATGTACTAGTGCATAATGATTTTCTAGAATTTGATTGCAAAAACACATTATAAATCTTCAGTTTATATATTTAATTTCTAAATCCTTTTTAAGATTAACATCAAAAGTTATGTTTCATTTGGATAAAATATTGAAACCAACAATAATATTATTTATTTTGTTGGTATTTAATTTCCACCTATGAATCTATCCAAGAATGCAAAATCCTCAATTGGAGGGAGTGAAAACACTTTTTTTAATTTAATATAAGATTTGAAAAAGAAACTTTGATAAAGACTTTAATAGTGACAAACTAAGCATTTTTAGAATAACAAAAATTTGTGGTCCTGGATTCTAGGGTTTCAAAAATGAAAACTTTGATGATGCTCCCCATTTTACATGACTAGCTTGTTGATACCTTTATATATTTTATGAGTTTGTCGATTTTTATTTTACATGACTAGTTGGCTTGTTGATATCTTTATATATTTTGTGAGTTTGTCGATTTTTATTTTACATGCCTAGTTGGCTTGTTGATACCTTTATATATTTTGTGAGTTTGTCGATTTTTATTTTACATGCCTAGTTGGCTTGTTGATACCTTTATATATTTTGTGAGTTTGTCGATTTTTATTTTGTGTTTGTGTGTCAGCTTGTGTGCATTTTGATTATTTTATTTAGTATGTTCTAAGTTTCTTACTAGCAAGGGAAACAAGTAAGTAACTCTCATGACAATAGACGGATGGAAAAAAAAAATCACTTAACCCATTTATGTCTGCTAAAATTTGAAATCCTAAATTCTCATAATTTTTATTGTTTTATTAATTGCTAGGTCGCACCTTTTAATATACATCTCATCCTAATTTTATCAAACTTATGAAGGATATATAGAAAATGAACAATAAAAAGAAAAGACACAAAGAACTCAACATCAACAAAATCATGACCAACTAGAAATGTAAGTTAATTTACTCATCAAAACACAAAAGTAGATTAACATTTCAGAGTGTTTATGTCATAACTTAAAAGAAGTACCTAAGATCTCATGTTCGAGCCTTATTAGGAATAGACAAACCTCCAATAGAGGAAACATTTCTCCAACCCAAAGGTTTCACACACAAGATGGTTAAACCCAAAGAAAAAGAGAGAGGAGAAGAAGAAGCCTAAAAGATAGAAGAAAAAAACAAGTTTTTTTCATGAGAATTCGTCTAGATCAGAAACTCCTGGTAAATAGCGCTTCCCCTTAGTGAACTTCACATGGAACAAATCCAAATATATTCAGACTAGTAAATTTCAGATATTGAACGGTTAAATAAAGAAAAAGAAGAAGAATCCTAATAAGGCCTTGTAGGTAGAAAATTGTTTTCCCCCTTATGATCCATGATGGTGATTTTGAATGGAATTGTAGATCCCCTTTGTGTTAATTCATCATCATCTTCTCTCTCCCTTTGATCTTCAATATTATTTCCAAGTCCAACACCTTTACTTTGATTAATTCTTTCACCTTCTAACTCTCTATGCTTGTGCAAATACCTCTTCAAAGGCTCAACATAATCATCAAAACCTAAACTTCCCAAAGACCAACAAATATCATCACCATTCAAAGTCTTTCTCTTCTCATTGTGACACTTATCAGATGCTTCACCAGTCACAAAGCTAATAAACTCACTAACACATTCTTGCATAGTCTCTTTGGATTCTTTTGAAATCTTAGCATTTGGTGGAAGAATTTGCTTCATAATTCTCCCAACATTTGCTATTGGCAACAACCTATCTTGCTCCTTATAAATCAATCCATCTTCATGACTAATTGAATTGTAATTAGAGTTTTCTCTATCATATTTAGACCTTAGTATGTTGATATTATTATCAACCATTTTTTTTCTCTTTTCTTTCTATAAGAAGAAACCTATAAGTACTTTGCTCTATTATGTGTAGGGATTGTTTCTTTATAAGCACATATCCCTAATTTTATTATGTTTAAACAAAATAGTTTTAATTTTTATATACTGACAGTGTAAACTATTTACATATTGACGTGTGTTAATGATGTATTCTTTTATATTGTTTGTGTATATAAGTTAGTTAATTAATTAATTCCTTGATAATTATATTGGAGTCGTGCAAAAGTTTAAAACCTGTGATGCATATCAGAGTCGTACAAAAGTTAAAACTTTATGATATTGCTGAGAGATATAAAATTTAAATAGCATCTATACGAAATATAATGGCAGGCAGATTCTCGATATTGGTACAAAGTTAGGTAATATTTCTTATATGAGTATGTTTTTCAAGGATGCTAAAGATGGTTTTCTAGACTTTGTTATATGTGTATATATAATATTGCTTTCATCAATTAGTGATTATATGGTCCCCTCCCTCTTCCCTCTTCTAATTACTTGCTAATTAATCTTTTTAAGTTGAAACACTATAGTTTGATAACCTACTTCTTAAGTAGGTTTTGACAGGAAATTGTCACTTTGTTTTCCAAAAAAGAAGTGAGGCTATAAATATATTTATTGTAACATATATAGGTTTAGCTAGATGGCATCCATGTGTTTGAATGTGCAGGCAAAGTTGTTTAAATTAATCAAAAATTGGACACTAATTATTGGTGTTAATTTAGTGAGTTAATTACTCTCTCTTTAACAAAAAAAAAAAAAACTAATCACTCTCTCCCCTTCCTTAATTTTACCTCCGTCTCATATTAGATGGACATCTTACTAAAAATATTTGTCTCATATTACCAAATCACTTAATAAATTAAGATTGAATTAATTAAAAAATATTCATTTTACTCCTACAATTAATATGGCTTTGAAAGTTTCAACAAATTTTGAAGATTCAAAATTTCTTTTTTTAAAAGGATAATTAATATGAACAAAGAACAAAATAGTAACGTAAATCAATCTATTAATGATTTCGTAATAACCGTGTAGAATAGAAAGTGCTCGTCTAATATAGGATGGAGAGAGTGTTTTTGTCAAATTTTGCGTTTCGAGAGTCAAATTGCATGAACTTTGATCAGTATATAAAGATGGATAAATTTTTTTATCATATTGACATGAGAAGAAATGCAACTTATAATATATTTCGTATATATTTTTAATATCTAGATTTTAAATATTAAAATGTATTATAATTCAATTTATCTTCACAATTAGTAAAAATGCCTCTAATAAAGCAAAATCGTGACAAATAAAAGTAAATAAAGTATATACGTAAGAATAAATAATATATTTGCCATCTAAATTACTCTTTCGAAAAACTTCAACCTCTTTCTCCATTACATAATTCCAATTCCATTTCTTTTATTCTTTTTTCTTTGCATTCTTGACTTGATTTTTATGTACATCAATATCAATATCAAACTTTTCCTGGCCATCGATTAACCTTACTCAAAAAAAATTCACGATTGGGAGTACTACCTAACTAAATAAACATAAGAATTATCAAATTCTTGTTTGTTTATCATATTTAACTTTTTAATGTAATGCCACTTTGGTTACGACAAGCTAAGTCACTTGAAAAAAATACGAATAATACACTAATATCGCATGTATTACATGTAAAAACATCTGAACTTCAGTGATATGAAACTTCTTGTTTGTCAAAAATGTATACAACTTAATAATTGTGAATTAAAATACATAAATAGCGGTATCCAAACAGGCTATCATGTGAAATGGGACAGGCCCACTGTTTTCCTTTTTAGTTAATGGCCCATTACTGATGCAGGCCCAAATATAAATTGTTATGTGGACTGGTTATATAAATTTTTGGCCCATCAACACATTGTCATGCCTAAGACCAATATACCTCTTCCTATTTATCAAGGAGGTATTGATATGATCCCTCTAGATCGCTTGTCGTCCTTAGTAAAAATAAATAGTCGAAAAAAATAATTAATTTTTCTTGTTCCATACTCAATATTAATTATCATTTTCCAAAATATTCTCAAGACCTAAGGTTAAGATTATACGTCAATTAATATGAGAATACTCATATTAATATAATTTATCAAAGGGGTGTGTAAAGTTCAAAGTAGAAAAGTTAAAGTGATGGGAGTAGTAATTGTCATTTTAGAAAACCAATATGTAATTGAGTACATTTTATGCCACGATTGATTTGGTATGATCACATTATTACCTTTTTCTCCTCGCTTTGATTATACTTATTATTATTTTGATAATTATTATTTTTTCTTTTATCCTTTCTTTTCTATAGTAGCTATATACCTTTCCTTTCTTTTAGATTTTAAATCGTTGACATAATTTAACGATCGAAAATGATATAATATATTTAAATATTATAAAGCAATACAATACGATATAATACATTATAAAAAATTATATGCAACCACCATCCAATGAAGTGTATACCTTCATACTTGGTGAGAAGATATAACAAAAATTAGTGATTCCAAAATTTCTTTTTCAACTTTAGTTCTCTCTATTTAGCGTGACTCGAACCCTCAAATAAATTTTTATTTTGCTTGTTTTTATTATATTTGCCCCTACTATCATATGCTTAGAGAAGAAAAAAATTGTAAAATATGGATTCTTCAAGAAAAAAACAAAAGTAAAGTCAAAATTGAACAATAATTTGTATATATTTGTTTTGCCGCATGTTCCAACCACCATTCGTACTTTTTTTATTTATTTGACTTTTAATGTTAGGTATCTTCTTGAAGTTTATTTAATTTAAGTTTACATATTTATATAATTTATTTTTCATAATTTCATCTACTTTAAGAGAATTGAAAATCGTAGTAGAGTTAAAAATAGTTTTTTTGGAAAAATTAAATTACGTAGTTAGGTAAAAGTATCTTTTTTTATGTATATATATTATGTATTGCTATCATCTGACTTATTTGTAAATTATATTAGGTTATTTTGTCATTACAGTAAGGATAAATTTAAAAAAATTATGTGATCATGAATATTATTTTACGCTTCCCTAAAAGCGATTTTAAGGTTGAAAATAAATGATAATTAGCATCCAAACAACTCTATCTTATCTAACCATGAGTTCGAGTCATAGAATCATCTCCTTTAAATCCGATCCTTTCTTAAATCTAAGGTGTTATACAACACTATACTCTTGTCTTACGATGATTATTATTATAATTATTATTATTATTATTGGACGTAGTGGATAACATCTTTGTGTGACGTATATCATACATAATATTCTTGATAATATTCTGGAAATTTCTGGGCCTACCGACCACTTACTCCTAAAAAAAAAATGTGAATGCAAAATTATTGACTTTGTAAACAAAAATTTAATCAATTCCAAGTGTGAAAGACTTTAAAAGTCTTTGTAAATTGAACACAACTCCTCTTTTTCCTTTTTTTAAAATTGAAAAAATTAGATGAATTGATATATTTTTCAATAAATAATTACTAATTTTAATAATATTTTTTAGGACAACTTTCACATATAGCAAATAAAAAATTCATATTTGTATGTTATAGCAAAGTTTGCATAATTGCGCTCCATAGCAAATATATAACTGTATAATTCGCTATACATATACAATTGTATGATTCTCTGGCCTAAATTGTATAATTCGCTGGCATCATCATACATATACAATTGTATAATTTACTGGCCTAAATTGTATAATTCGCTGCAATTGTATAATTTGATATGGAGCACAATTAAATCAAAGGGTAGCTATTATATTTATTTTATATTATTAGTTTGCTATTATATACAATTATCCCTATTTTTTATTTATTACTATTTATAGCAATAATATATTAAATCTATAATATGTATTAAAAGTGAATTATGTATGCAATATATATGAATAATACTTATTTTTTAAAATATATTATGTTTGTTTGGTAAAAATTTGACACATTGTATTATAAATGTATTAAAATGTGTGATAAATGAATTATCTATCATTAAAATTTGTATTATATGTGAATAAAAAATTATTCTTTGTAATATGAATTAAACTTGTATTATAAATGAATTAAAAGTGATCAAGTGAAAAAGAAATATTATTGCTATAAATGGTAAATATTTTTTTATTTTAGTATATTTATATAAGTTTTCCTTGTTATATTTACACTGGCTTAACTAAGGAGTATTATGAAATATAAATAAATAAAATTCTATCAAGTTAGTTAATTCGAAATATTGAATAATTACCGACTTCAATTTCTATGGAAAAAATAATAGATTCAGAGTCTAAATATAACAATTTGCATCATCAATAGATGAGGCTATTTATTTTTTAATTAAAAATTTTAAATTAGAGTTTTGAATATAAAAATCTTTTTATACGAAAAATATCACTTGAATAAAACCTTATATAATGTGAATTTAAAATAAACGAACTCCAATACAGATATCAAAATCGAAATAATTTTTTTTAATACAAAACTCTATTAATAAATGGAAGAAGTAATAATATCACCATACTCATTAGACAAATACATGTTCCACCTACCACTTCTTTCCATTAGGTCATCTAGAAGGAAGTACGCAAAAATTTAAAATAATTCTAATTATATTACGTCGAAACAAAATTTTAATTTTTAATTATTTTTTTACATCAAAAATTAAATAATTTTTTTAAAAAAATCACCAACATATGCTATGCAGCAAGTAGATTTATTTCTCACATAGTTAGAAATCTCGAATTCAAATATTAAATATATAAAATTATTGATAATGTTATGAATCTCTCGCCCTAAATTGAATTTTACACGATATAAATTCAAAATAATCTAGCTCGAGCACCAAACACCACACAGAAAGTAAGAATAAATTTAATAATATTCATAATTTTGTTGACGAAAAACTCCCTTAGTTATTGGATCTATATATACTATACTCCACCACATGTTTTCTACTCATCATTCCACGTTTTCTCACTTCTCACACACAAAATTCATTTTCTACTTTCACTTTCTCTCTCTAGAAAAAAAAATGGCGATCAAGGTCCATGGCCCTATGATGTCCCCTGCTGTTATGAGAGTCGTAGCTACACTCAAAGAGAAAGATCTTGATTTTGAACTTGTTCCTGTTAATATGCAAGCTGGTGATCACAAAAAGGAACCATTCGTTTCCCTCAATGTATGTCAATATTCCATAATATTCAGTTACTGTGCTTCGATTCGAATCGATTCGGTTTATTAAATGTTAGAATTCGCTTTTTTGCAGTAATTTAGTGTAAGATTGCGTATAATAGATTTGTGTGGTTCAGTACTTAACTGGAGCTTAGTGCATGTTTTTAATTTTGTTATCTTTTTGTGCTCTGTTTTCATGTTTTTTTTCAGATCTATTAAGTGTAAAAATGAAAATCTCGTTTAAGCTGAGAATTGTGATCTCTCTCTTATGTGATTCGAGTCGAGAAATTGTCGCTGTAATTGTAATCATATGATTTCGAGTCTTAGAAAAAGAGTATATACTTATAATTTTGTTTGATTTATGCAGCCATTTGGTCAAGTTCCAGCTTTTGAAGATGGAGATCTAACGCTTTTTGGTAAGTTTCCCCTTAGGATCATGATTGGCTAGAGATCGTCAGTTTTTTTATATGTATATATATATATTATATATTAATTTGAACCTCGTGAATGTAAAATTAGTGGCTACTTTAGTGGGAGTTAGAATTTTCGATAAAGGAAATTAAAATCTGAAATTATAGACCCACAAAGTAGCCGCAGGGGTTGTTCGTGATTTATTATATATACCTAAATAAAATTATTTTAATAATGTATATATAATATGATTTCTCAACAAAGGAGGTTCGGATGAATCTGCGTTGACTTAGTGGTTGAGGGTTTGAAAATTCAATTTGACCTTATTTAGACCTTGTCTCTTGTTAATCTAAAGATAGAGAGGTTGTTTCCGATAGATGCTCGGGATATAAGTACCATGGAATCTTGCATCAATACAATGAAAATCATCACATAATTGATATTGAATTTACTTGAAACACACTTATTTCTTTGGTTTTATGATGTTTGATATATGAATTTATTGGAAATGCAGAGTCGAGAGCTATTACACAATACATAGCTCACACATATGCAGACAAAGGGAACCAACTCTTACCCAATGACCCAAAGAAAATGGCAATCATGTCTGTATGGATGGAAGTAGAAGCCCAGAAATTCGACCCTATTGGTTCAAAACTAGGATTTGAGATTGTCATTAAGCCAATGTTGGGCATGGTGACTGATGATGCAGTCGTGGCAGAGAACGAAGAGAAACTCGGGAAACTTCTTGACGTGTATGAATCTAGACTCAAGGAATCGAAATATTTGGGTGGTGAGAGTTTTACCCTAGCTGATTTGCACCACGCCCCGTCTTTGCACTACTTGATGGGGAGTAAAGTGAAGAGCTTGTTCGATGCTAGGCCTCATGTTAGTGCTTGGTGTGCTGATATCTTGGGTAGGCCAGCTTGGTCTAAGACAATTGAGTTGTCAAAACAGTAAGTTTAGTGGCGGATGGGTGAGTAACGCGTTGAAAGGAAGGGGGAACAACAGTTGGAAACGGCTGCTAATACCTAAATATGGCCTATGTATTACTAGTAGGTTAAATAATATAGGCTATAAGTAACACTCTTTTGTAACTTTTTTTGCTTTGTGGTGTACTCTTTTTTTTCTTCCAATCTTTCATCCTTGTCTGTGATTCGAGTGTTTTGTTGTATCGTAAGACGTTCTCTTTTATTGAATTCTACGTGTGAGTGAAATACTCTTTTTGAAGTTTCGTTACGCGTTCATTTACTGACTTTGATTTCCTTTCTATAGCGATCTTAGATTAATAATCATTTCGAACCTTATAAAAGGAATTTTGTAACGCAATTGAAGCATCATTTCGAATGTCATTTTCAAAATGCAACAAATTAAACTAAACTGAAATACAATAGTTTTGGGATATTATTGTAAATGGCTATAAGACCAACTTTTTATAAGTGACCACTATTAGTAAGTTTAGACATTGCAACAATTAACCACACATTTATTCACGCTCAATGCCACTTGCTCAAACTTTAATGCCCACATATAATTCTTTATGAAAAAATAATTTTAGATATTCGTTTATTTTAGTTTGTTCAAATCAAAGGAGATTGTGAATTATCAATTGAGATAGTGTTTTTACCTCATAAAAATTAGAGTAAAATTGTGTACATATTAACTTCTACCAAACTCTCAAATCTAGAAAAATTTACTTTTTTCGTTCTTTTTTTACTTGTTAAATTTTGATTTAGAGCACCTATTAAGTGAATAATGATTGATAGAGCCTTTTTTAATTGATAGAGTCTTGAATAAATTTATTCACGATATATTTTGAACACGTTAACTCAATTGAATTGTAGACAACACAAAACCACTTGCAATTATTTTAGCAAAGTAAAATGTATTTTCATCATTGACTCCTATTTTTTATGTACTTAATTCTTAAAAAATGCAAAGAAAAATATTTAAGTTTAGTAGAACTTGTTCTTATTGAAGTCTACCAACCCATATTAAAAAAATAAAAAAATAAAGTAGTTTGTCCTCAAAATTATTAAAGGAGGTTATGATTAACTTTAATTTGTTTGTTTTTGTGATGTGTAATTATATTTTTTGTCGTTTTAATTTATATGACGTAGTTTAACTTAGCATAAAATTTATTTATTTTTAAAAATGAATTTTATCATCTAAAATAAATTATAGATATTTATATGGTTATAAATTATTTTATTGACGATTCGAGGTTTTATGTTGTAGAAAACGCCGCAGTGAGAGGCCAATTGATACCCTCTACACCTGTGTCATATCCTTACATTTCTACTCCCTATATTTTTCAATTGGTTTTTGGTAATTGGTACTATTACTTTTTCGAAAAAATAAAAATTTGGAACCATGATTTCAAGTTTTGATTTTAAATAATGTTTTATTTATGGAATTTGTATAAAATATTCGATTGGAACAATCATTATTTTAGATTTATAAATTTATATATTTGGTAATACTTTGTAAAATCACAACTATAATCTGTGTACAGTACACTCTTTCTTTTGTTTAAAGATTATTTTGCATGACCGTCCAAATTGATTTTTTTTGCTTTTGCATATTAATATTAATAATATACATAAAAATGAAATATTTTTTGTACAAACACAAAAAGTAAGTCATACAAAATGATAAATAAGAAGAATACTAATTAGTGGAGTCAGGGGAGAAGCCAACTTTCTGTCGAGGGATTATTTAAACTCCTTCGGCGGAAAATATAACTATATAATTAAAGTTTTATGTATATATATAATAGATGTCGAACCTCATATAATAAATTCTGGACATTGCAACAATCAATCACACTCATACTCAAAGCTACTCAATTTAATTTGAAATATTTTACTCAATTTAATGTGGTTGTTCAAATTCAACAAGCATTGTCCAAATTTCAAAAAGGTGAAAAGCTTTATTAAATTGAATATTGGTAGAGAGCACAACACCACTTGCAATTGTTTTAGCAAAAGTAAATGCATTTAAAATTGTACAAAATTTAGTAAATTAAGTTAGCTATCCTGAAATTTTATATTTTTTTTAGTTTTTCATTAGTCGTTCAAAATCCATATTTAAGCTCTGACTAAATCTGAGTCCACATTGATGCTCTCTGACTAAATCTAAATCGCGCACTGTAGGACCCTACATTGAAGCTCTGATTAAATTTGAGTCCACATTGAAGCTTTTGATTAAATCTGAATTACGCACTGCAGGATCCATTTGAAATGACGTCCTCAACAAGATTTTTTTCATATTCATTACTCAAACTCAAAACCTTTAATTAAAGGTAAAATAATCTCATCGTTACGTCAAGTTGGGGTTGTCAAAATTATTAAGGAGTATAAGACTAACATTATGTCATGTTCATTCAATTATTATTGTGACAAAATAAAGAATCCTTAAACAAAAGAACCAATACATTGTGGTGACATGAACCTTTTTTTAGTCAGCTTGCTCTTTTTCTCTTTTCAACTTTGTTTGTTACTTTCTTGATTTTAGTTTATATTATATAATTTTATTTGACATGGACTATTAGGGAAAATTTTTTTTTATGAAATTCGTGATTTAAAATAAATTATAAGTATTTATAACTATAAATTGTTTTATTAATATTAAATGAATATTTTAAAATTAAATTATACTACATATAAAAAAATATGTTATTTTTTAAGTTGTTAATTATTGTAATTTATTGTGATTATAATACTTAATTTATAAATATACAAAATAATTCAAATGCCTCTTTCTTTGACTATCTAAAATATCTTTGCTCCCTATGTGACCGCAAAATTTTGCTATAATTTCTTTAAAATATTTTAATTGTTATTTATTTTTATTAATAATACTTAGGCTAATTTCTAAATATATAAGTCATTGAAAATTTCTATTAATAATTTAATACTTAAGTACAAAAATTCATTTAATACAAATTTAATTCAGCTTTATATTATTATTATTATGATTATTATTATTATTATTATGATTATTATTATTATTATTATTATTATTATTATTATTATATATTTGGACATAGTTTATGACATCATTATGTGATGTAGGCCCATACGTAATATTCTTTTCATAATTAATACTCTTTCTTGACTTTTACTCCTAAAAAATAAAGTGCAAATAACATTAATTATATTCTTTTCATAATTAATATTCTTTCTTGACTTTTACTCTAAAAAAATAAGTGCAAATAACATTAATTATTGGTTTATTATATATATATATATATACTACCCCCTAACACATGCTTTAAACTCATCATTCAACATTTTTGTCATACAAATTTCATATTTTAAGTAGCAATAATTATGGCTATCAAAGTTCATGGCCCTATGTTGTCACCTGCTGTTGTGAGAGTTGTAGCTACACTCAAAGAGAAAAATATTGATTTTGAACTTGTTCATGTTGATTTGCAAAATGGTGATCAAAAGAAGGAACCATTCATTTCCCTAAATGTAAGTAAATACGAACAATACTAACATATTTAGTAAAATAATATTCTATCGTATTATGACATTGTCTTTTCATCTTTCTTTTTGGACTAAAATAGTTGTTGGTTCAAATAGATCGATTTGTTTATGTATATACATGTCTTGAATAGACCCTATTTACATTAGAAAATTATACACTACATATATCTGTATGGAAAATATTGAATTCAAATGAATTGGTAACAGATTGATTCGCTTTTCATATTAATTGGGTGAATTCTTATTGATTGGGACTATAACAACATATATCTAGTGTAATTAACGAGTGGGGTGGGAGGGTATTTACCTTTAATTTGGTGCAGAGATATTATTTTCAATAGATTTTCTATTTAAATGAAATTATATGTCGATATTCTTATTCTTGCTAATTAATCAAATTTTAAATTAAAGAGTAATCTACTTATAATTGTCTTTTGATTGTTAATTCAGCCATTTGGTCAAGTTCCTGCTTTTGAAGATGGAGATCTCAAGCTTTTTGGTAAGTTGAACTTTTATTACACATTCATAATCTAATATTTGTGATTTTACATATATAGATATATATGTTCTCGTGTTAAAAATATTTAATTCAACAAAATGTATTCAGGATTTGAAATTTATAAATTCGAGTTCTTAATTATACCACAACTTATTTTATTTACAAAAATCTAAGTAAAAGTTACTGGTTCGAATGAACACATAACATATATACTCGGTTCACCTTTGATTTAGTTGAACCATTAAGTTTATACCATGTTTGTCTCAAACAAATTCGACTAATTTAAATTTGTGCAAACAACATATCCAGTCATTAGTATAGTTCCTCAAAACGGGGTCTAGATTGTATATATGCATGCATACCTCAAGAAAATCGTTTTTCAAAACTACATCGTATTAGCGTATGACCTATTTAAGGACAAATATTCTAATTTATCTCTGTTTTACAAGATCTAAGTAAAAGTTACTGGTTCGAATGAACACACAACTTGTATACTATGTCACATATTCAGTATAGTCTCATAAGTCCGATATGGGGAAGGTAGTATGTATGCACACCTTATTCTCTACCTTTGTGTGGTAGAGAGGATGTTTTCGATAGATGTTTGACTTTTGTGAATTATTGTGAATGCAGAGTCAAGAGCTATTACACAATACATAGCTCACACATATGCTGACAAGGGGAACCAACTCTTACCAAATGACTCAAAGAAAATGGCAATCATGTATGTATGGATTGAAGTTGAAGCCCAAAGATTTGAACCTGTTGTTTCAAAACTATGCTATGAGATTGTCATCAAGCCAATGTTGGGCATGGTTAGTGATGATGCAATCGTGGCTGAGAACGAAGAAAAACTTAGCAAACTTGTTGACGTTTATGAATCTAGACTCAAGGATTCGAAATATTTGGGTGGTGATTGTTTTACCCTAGCTGATTTGAACCACGCCCCGGCTTTGCACTACTTGATGGGGACGAAAGTGAAGAGCTTGTTCAATGCTAGGCCTCATGTTAGGGCTTGGGTTGCTAATATCTTGGCTAGGCCAGCTTGGGCTAAGTCACTTGAGTTGACTAAATAGTAAGATTTAAGAACAATAGCTGGAAACGGCTGCTAATAGCTCGTAGGCTGAGGAGCAAAAGTATGGTCTATGTATTACTAGTAGGTTTAATAAAATATAGGCCATAGTAACCTTATTTTATAATTTGTTTGCTTTTTGGTGCAACTCTTTTTTACTTGTCATTCGTGTGATTGGAGTGTTTGTTATATCGCAAGACGTTCTCTTTTATTGAATTCTTCTTGTGAGTGAATCGTATCGACTATTGTTATTAGGTTCGTTCAATATTCATTTTGTAACTATTTAGTCACCTTATTTTGGCTTCGCCAAGTCAGGTTAGTTTACAGTATACGCAAATTTTAGAATGTAGTAAGGTTGTTATACATAACTAATTATCATAAATTGACAGAATACAAAAGTAAATTCACTTTATAACAATTAATTCAATTGGAAATAACCTCTCTACCGTATAAAGATAGAAATACAGTTATCTATAATTTACTCTTTTTAAACTCTACTTGTAAGATTAAACTGATTTGCTGCAATTGTTTAATAGAACAATTTTTCCATTTCATAAAAAGTAAAGAGTACCATTTATGTATATTATTATATCCTTTACATAGCCTCATTTATAAAATACATTAGATATGAAATTTCTATTATTGGGGGGTGGGGGTGATATGGTAGGGTTACGGGGGGCGAAGATGAAAGCAGAGAGGATCATACAATAAATATAAAACGTCATTTGTGAAACCTATTTTTCCATTTTTTAATTTAAAACTTTTCTCTTAAAAAAAATTATTATCCATACCGAACACATCGTAAATAAAACTAGAAATAAAAATGCGCATCCGGGGAATCGAACCCCGGTCAGTACCGTGGGAGGGTACTATGATACCACTACACCAGATGCGCTGTTTGATAAAAACATTACAATAAATTTAATCGAATTAAAATTCAAAAGTTAATATTGAAATTGTATTTTTTCATATATTTGGTTGTAGTATTTAAAATTTGAAGTATTTTCTTTTAAAAAAATTCAATGGGGTTGTTTTTAAAAAAAAAAAAAAAGTGAAAATTAATATATATATATTGGGGTATTTTTCAAATTTCAAATATTAAAATATTTTAAAAAAATTATGATCATATGCTGATTTTCAAATAAATGCCATTTCAACGAAAAAATGGATGACATAGATTTCTTCTATCCATATGGCTAAGTTTCAACAATGAATATTAACTAAAAGTCTAAAAGTGATTGGAATCGATACTTATTTCTTTATAAGGATTTAAATTTATCTTTAACATGAAATAATAATATCTTCGAATAAAAAGGAACAAAAAGAAATTTCTTATATACTTTAATTTCGAGAATATAAAGGGTTCAATTTGTTTCTATACGTCATTCAAGATTCTTTTTGTGTGATCCTTATTGTGAATTTAGCAAATCATCTTCATATCTATATTTTTATAATGAAAAAAAGTGAATCTCATCTAGCTTATTGGAAGGAAAAAAGACTTTCATATCAAATTATTCTTTTAAATAATAAGTAATTACTCAGCGATAATCACTAATTAAAATAATTGAAAATGAGTAATAATTTATTTTTGACATAGAAGGTGATATATATCTCAATCAGCAAACAAAAAGGATCAGAAAGTCAATTTTCATATACCTCTAACTTCGAGAATATGAATGGTTCATTTTCTTTTTATATGTAATTTTAAATATTGTTTGCGTGATTAATTAAAGTAGAATTTGGAATTAGATATAATGAGTAAAATTTTCGTGCATCACGATATTTTCATTCTGCTATCTGTATCTTTTACATATTATCAAAAAAATATTTTTTTAAGTTATATTGCAATTATTTTCGATTGAAGGAGATTTATCTGAACCTCCTAACCTGAAGTTGGCTTCGCTCTTGCTTTTGTGAGCATATTTATTTTAACATAAGGTGTTTTAAACATCGTTTTAAATCAAAATTGATATGTATAATTAAAAATGTGTGATTATAAATATATATATATATACAAATATTTTTCTTTAAAATTTTGAATTAATATCTAGTAAAAATAATTTATCATATCTTCATATATTGAATTCAAAATTTACCAAGTTATAATATATTCGACTTTTAACTTTTTCATGTATTTACTTCTTTATATCTTCGATTTAGAATCTATTTTTGTCTTTTTCTAGAATCACATTCTAGAGAATTCAATTCTCTATCTAACCAACTCATTGAATAGGATTCTATCACATAAGAATAAAACAAATCCATAATAATCTCTTTATATTTCGTGTTCAAATTCTCTACTTCTACTTTGCTTTTTTCATCAAATATTTTATTTTATTTTACATAAAAAAAAAAAAGAAGAGAGAATTTTGAATTCAAATTATTGATTAGCAAATATGGGAGAGGAAAAATCAGTGATGGTGATTGGAATAGAAGATAATCAACATAGTTTTTATGCATTAGAATGGACTTTGGATCATTTTTTTACAAATTATAATTCTAATTCTCCTTTTAAATGTTATTCTTATGCTAAACCTACTCCTGCTTCTATCATGGGTCTTGCTGTTGGTCCTGGTATGTTTTACTATTTTTTTCGTTTTATTTTATATGACAGTATTTGACTAGACGTGAATTGAGTTATTTTTAGATTTTCAAGACATGAATTCATGTACTCTTAAGCATCTCATGATTAAATTTGTTGTATTTGGCATGGTGGGAAATGTCCTCTTTGAAAGATGTTTTTCAGAAAAATACTATTTGTTAAATATTTTCACCGGAAGAAGTTACTTTCTCATATTTAAAAAACGAGCCCCAAGCCTAAAAGGTAAAAATTATTGACAAAAATTTCAAAAGGGTATATGAAAAATCGTTTAAACCAAAATGATTTGATAAAATCGCTGGTGATGTAGCGATTTAGGTGGGTGGCGTTAAAGAAAATGCTGCTACTGCAGCGATTTGTAAAATTTATTTTTTTTAATTCTTTTTTAACAAATCGCTGCCAAAATTGTAAACCGCTGCCTGTGCAGCGATTTTACTTAATTTTTTAAAAAAAAAAAAAATTTTGAAGTAAATCGCTGTCTCTGGCAGCGATTTACACCTATTTAATTTTTTTTAAATTTTTTATCGTAAATAAATTATAATTAGCCAAAAAAAATTCATATTGTCAAACTTTCAATTTCACATCCAGACATAAATATTAACATGCATGTGAATTTTTTTTGTACAAATTTGACATGTTAATTTACTTCAAAACTAAAAAATAAAAATAAAATTTTTTTAAGTAAAATCGCTGCACAGGCAGCGATTTACAATTTAAAAAAAAATCATTTACCAAATCGCTACCTTAACAGCGATGATTTGTTAAAAAAAATTACAAATCGCTGCATCATCAGCGATTTACCTTAACGCCATCACCTAAATCGCTACATCATCAGCGATTTTACCGTTTTGGTTTTAAAAAATTTCATTTACCCTTTTAAAATTTTTATCAATATTTTTTTACCCTTTAAGCTCAAACTCTTTAAAAAACTTACTAATTTTCTAAAAATATAATTAAGTAAATAAAATAATGTCTCATCTCGTAGTTAAAACATTATTTTAATAAAATAATCACACAATTCAATGCAGTAGTAGAGTAAAATAGAGGTGATGAGTTCAAAACTAAACATTATTTATCAAAATATTAAAAGGGAATTTATATATGCTTGTTCCATAACAAAAAGAAATAGGTAACACATGAGGTGTGTGAAGAAACAATTAAATAAATAAAAGCATGTTCCCTAATAGTTTAATATGAGACAAGTCACATATAATACAATTTTAGTTATAATATCTAGAAAACTAGTATTAAAAATCACTTCAAAGTTAACTAAAGTACGTTCACTTGTCTTTGTTTTTTATCGCGAATTGAGATCACTTACTAGCTCGAAAAATCTCAAAAAATATATATATACATATATTATGTTTTGATTTACTTTTTTTTTAAAATGAATTGTGTAGGGAGTGTGGAAGCTTTTTCAGCCATAGAGTCTAATTTAAAGAAAATTGCTGCAAGGGTTGTGGAGAAAGCTATGGAGATATGCAAAGCAAAATCTGTAATTTATTACTATTATTAAAACAATCTTTTTCAAAAAAATAAATAAATCATTTTTATATAATACATTAATTCTACTTGGATTATTTATTTTTAACAATTTTGTAGGTGAATGATGTTGTAGTTGAGATAGTGGAAGGTGATGCTAGGCATGTACTTTGTGAAGCTGTAGAGAAACTTCATGCCTCTGTTTTAGTTGTTGGTTGTCATGGTTATGAGTTATAAAGACGTAAATTAATTTTATACGCTTACAGTAAATAAGCTTGTTTATATTTTCTAA
>JAJJBR010002824.1:30000-31293 GCA_022817965.1 Solanum lycopersicoides | reverse complement strand
TCTAATAGATAGAAATGTTGGTAGAAAAGATTCATTCTATTTCTTTCTATCCATACTATCTTATTAGTTAGATTTCTTGTTTATAAGAAGGCTGCCCCTTTGGACTCAATAAAGATAGAGGTGCATTTGATACTGGATCTATATTATCAATCTACAATTTATCTTGATATATGTGAATAATCAATTCTCATATATGGGATTTGACATAAGCCATCCATTCCATTTATTGCTATATCTATTTGTTCTGATCAATCTGAATTACTCCTATGTCTTATAGTTTGAATTACTATATTTTTGATTTCCAATATGAATCTCGGTATCTATTGAGAGAATCAAATCAATGAAGCAAAAGCGATAGATATAGGCATATTCAAAAAATCACGTAGTAATCTTTTTTTTTTTAACATTCCCAAGAAGTAAACCATTGACAGTAGTTCCACGGGCATCGAAAAGGAAGAGTAAACCTCACTGATTTTTAAGGCCTGAACCATGATATGAAATAAGTCGATAAAGTCTAAATCCAATTTCCAAAATTCGAAAGGTAAATGCGCAATATGTGACTCACCTGACGATCTTATTCTAAATAGTATCTCGTTAGACAACCACTATGTTTATATCCTTTCTTTCTCATACAAAGTGCGTATACACTTAACAAAACCACTTCTTCTTTGAACAGTAAAGAGAGAACCAAATAAAAAAAGGGTCCGGCCCTCCTCAGTATCACCTAGGAAGAGGCCATTGATTGGAATAGAAAATTTAGTAAGAATTAGGTTCGAATAAATTTCCTGGGATCCTTTTCCTTTCGAACTACAAACATGGGAATCGTTGAAATAGCTCTTTGATTGAAAGAGGCTGATTCCTATAATACATTACTCCAGTCGAGTCCAATGGAATTTCAAAATGAAGATATTTTTATTTTGTTCCAAACGTGTTGCAGAACCATCTAGAAAGCAATTGATATTGATACAGTTTGCTTCCTTAACTCAATTAGCGGAACCCCTAGAGTCCACTCCTTCCCCACACTACGAGTGAAAGGGAAAAAGTAAAGACTACCATTAAAGCAGCCCAAGCAAGACTTACTATATCCATATGAATTATGTCCCCTATCTCTATAAATATAAAGGAATTGTTCCATTATTCCTCACTAATAATAGTAGAATCAATGGCGCAGAGTCAAAAAGAACGAAGACTATTAATAAACCAATCCAATAAATTCGCTCATTTTATAAGAAATTTCTATATGATTTATAATCGGGAAAGATTAAACCCAAGCAAAATCCGCAGTAACATCTC
>JAJJBR010002824.1:17500-22500 GCA_022817965.1 Solanum lycopersicoides | reverse complement strand
TGTAATCGCAGAAACTATCAAAATCAAAAAAGAAGTGACAATAGTTACTATAAGTATACGAAAGAACCCTTTTTTTCGAATTCCTATGATGCAATTGGGGCTTATCGGCAGAAACGAATCAATTTAGATAGTCCTTTGTGGCTCCGGTGGCGACTAGATCAACGCGTTATTGCTTCAAGAGAAACTCCCATCGAAGTTCACTATGAATCTTTAGGTACTTTTTATGAGATTTATGGACACTATCTAATAGTAAGAAGTCTAAAAAAAAAAATCCTTTTTATATACATTCGAACCACTGTTGGTCATATTGCTCTTTATCGAGAAATCGAAGAAGCTATACAGGGGTTTTCTCAGGCCTATTCATATGCTACCTAATTCTATGATACCGTGGGACTTCGGGGCTCTCCGGTTCAGCTAGGTCCATAGTTCCGGAATTTATACGCGAATCAAGATCGATAAAAGGAAGTTTTACAATCACCGACTCAAACCCATTGTCGAATCCTACTCAGCGGAATATGGAGGTACTTATGGCAGAACGGGCCAATCTGGTCTTTCACAATAAAGCGATAGACGGAACTGCCATGAAACGACTTATTAGTAGATTAATAGAGCACTTCGGAATGGCATATACATCACATATCCTGGATCAAGTAAAAACTCTGGGGTTCCAACAAGCTACTGCTACATCCATTTCATTAGGAATTGATGATCTTTTAACAATACCTTCTAAGGGATGGCTAGTTCAAGATGCTGAACAACAAAGTTTGATTTTGGAAAAACACCATCAGTATGGAAATGTACACGCGGTAGAAAAATTACGTCAATCCATTGAAATATGGTATGCTACAAGTGAATATTTGCGCCAAGAAATGAATCCGAATTTTAGGATGACTGACCCTTTTAATCCAGTTCATATAATGTCTTTCTCGGGAGCTCGAGGAAATGCATCTCAGGTACATCAATTAGTAGGTATGAGAGGATTAATGTCGGATCCTCAAGGACAAATGATTGATTTACCTATTCAAAGCAATTTACGCGAAGGACTCTCTTTAACAGAATACATCATTTCTTGCTACGGAGCCCGTAAAGGAGTTGTGGATACTGCTGTACGAACATCAGACGCTGGATATCTCACTCGCAGACTTGTTGAAGTGGTTCAACACATTGTTGTACGTCGAACGGATTGTGGCACCGCCCGGGGTATTTCTGTGAGTCCTCGGAATGGGATAATGCCGGAAAGGATTTTTAGTCAAACATTAATTGGCCGTGTATTAGCAGATGATATATACATGGGTTCACGATGTATTGCCACTAGAAACCAAGCCATTGGCATTGGACTTGTAAATCGATTCATAACCTTTCGGGCACAACCAATCTCTATTCGAACTCCCTTTACTTGTAGGAGTACATCTTGGATTTGTCGATTATGTTATGGGCGTAGTCCTACTCATGGCGACCTGGTTGAATTGGGGGAAGCTGTAGGTATTATTGCAGGTCAATCGATTGGAGAACCGGGTACTCAATTAACATTACGAACTTTTCATACCGGAGGAGTATTCACGGGGGGTACTGCAGAACATGTGCGAGCCCCATCTAATGGAAAAATAAAATTCAATGAGGACTTGGTTCATCCGACACGTACACGTCATGGGCATCCCGCCTTTCTATGTTCTATAGACTTGTATGTAACTATTGAGAGTGAAGATATTCTACATAATGTGAATATTCCACCCAAAAGTTTGCTTTTAGTTCAAAACGATCAATACGTAGAATCAGAACAAGTAATTGCTGAGATTCGCGCAGGAATATCCACTTTGAATTTTAAAGAGAAGGTTCGAAAACATATTTATTCTGATTCAGACGGAGAAATGCACTGGAGTACCGATGTCTATCATGCACCCGAATTTACATATGGTAATGTTCATCTATTACCAAAAAAAAGTCATTTATGGATATTATTAGGAGGGCCGTGCAGGTCCAGTCTAGTCTACCTTTCGATCCACAAGGATCAGGATCAAATGAATGCGCATTCTCTTTCTGGCAAGCGAAGATATACTTCTAACCTCTCAGTAACCAATGATCAGGCGAGGCAGAAATTGTTTAGTTCGGATTTTTATGGTCAAAAAGAAGATAGGATTCCTGATTATTCAGACCTTAATCGAATCATATGTACTGGCCAGTATAATCTCGTATATTCGCCTATTCTTCACGGGAATTCTGCTTTATTGTCAAAAAGGCGAAGAAATAAATTCATCATTCCACTACACTCGATTCAAGAACTCGAGAATGAACTAATGCCCTGTTCAGGTATCTCGATTGAAATCCCCGTAAATGGTATTTTCCGTCGAAATAGTATTCTTGCTTATTTCGATGATCCTCGATACAGAAGAAAGAGTTCGGGCATTATTAAATATGGGACTATAGAAACGCATTCAGTCATCAAAAAAGAGGATTTGATTGAGTATCGAGGAGTCAAGGAATTTAGGCCAAAATACCAAATGAAAGTAGATCGATTTTTTTTCATTCCTGAAGAGGTGCATATCTTGCCCGGATCTTCTTCCCTAATGGTACGGAACAATAGTATCGTTGGGGTCGATACACAAATCACCTTAAATCTAAGAAGCCGAGTCGGTGGGTTGGTCCGGGTGGAGAGAAAAAAAAAACGAATTGAACTGAAAATCTTTTCTGGAGATATCCATTTTCCTGGAGAGACGGATAAGATATCCAGGCATACCGGCGTTTTGATACCACCAGGAACAGGAAAAAGAAATTCCAAGGAATACAAAAAAGTTCAAAATTGGATCTATGTCCAACGAATTACACCTAGTAAGAAAAGGTTTTTTGTTTTAGTTCGACCTGTCGTCACATATGAAATAACGGACGGTATAAATTTAGGAACCCTTTTTCCACCGGATCCATTGCAGGAAAGGGATAATGTGCAACTTCGAATTGTCAATTATATCCTTTATGGAAATGGCAAACCGATTCGAGGAATTTCTGACACAAGTATTCAATTAGTTCGGACTTGTTTAGTATTGAATTGGAACCAAGACAAAAAAAGTTCTTCTTGCGAAGAAGCCCGTGCTTCTTTTGTTGAAATAAGGACAAATGGTTTGATTCGACATTTCCTAAAAATCAACTTAGTGAAATCCCCTATTTCGTATATCGGAAAAAGGAATGATCCGTCGGGGTCAGGATTGCTCTCTGATAATGGATCAGATTGTACCAATATCAATCCCTTTTCTGCTATTTATTCCTATTCCAAGGCAAAAATTCAACAATCTCTTAACCAACCTCAAGGAACTATTCATACGTTGTTGAATAGAAATAAGGAATGTCAGTCGTTGATAATTTTGTCAGCAGCCAATTGTTCTCGAATGGAGCCATTCAAAGATGTAAAATATCACAGTGTGATAAAAGAATCAATTAAAAAAGATCCCCTAATTCCAATTAGGAATTCATTGGGCCCTTTAGGAACATGCCTTCCAATTGAGAATTTTTATTCATCTTACCATTTAATAACTCATAATCAGATCTTAGTAACTAAATATTTGCAACTTGACAATTTAAAACAGACTTTTCAAGTGATTAAATTAAAATATTATTTAATGGATGAAAATGGAAAAATTTTTAATCCCGATCCATGCCGTAACATTATTTTAAATCCATTCAATTTGAATTGGTCTTTTCTCCATCACTATTATTGTGCAGAGACATCTAAAATAATTAGTCTTGGACAGTTTATTTGTGAAAATTTATGTATAGCCAAAAATGGACCGCCCCTCAAATCGGGTCAAGTTATACTTGTTCAAGTTGACTCGATAGTGATACGATCAGCTAAGCCTTATTTGGCCACCCCCGGAGCAACTGTTCATGGCCATTATGGGGAAACCCTTTACGAAGGAGATACATTAGTTACATTTATATATGAAAAATCGAGATCTGGTGATATAACACAGGGTCTTCCAAAAGTAGAACAGGTCTTAGAAGTGCGTTCGATTGATTCAATATCCATGAATCTAGAAAAGAGGGTTGAGGGTTGGAACAAATGTATACCAAGAATTCTTGGAATTCCTTGGGGATTCTTGATTGGTGCTGAGCTAACTATAGCGCAAAGCCGAATCTCTTTGGTTAATAAAATCCAACAGGTTTATCGCTCCCAGGGGGTGCAGATTCATAATAGGCATATAGAAATTATTGTACGTCAAATAACATCAAAAGTGTTGATTTCAGAAGATGGAATGTCTAATGTTTTTTCACCCGGAGAACTTATTGGATTGTTGCGAGCAGAACGAATGGGGCGCGCTTTGGAAGAAGCGATCTGTTACCGAGTCGTCTTATTGGGAATAACAAGAGCATCTCTCAATACTCAAAGTTTCATATCTGAAGCAAGTTTTCAAGAAACTGCTCGAGTTTTAGCAAAAGCGGCTCTCCGGGGGCGTATCGATTGGTTGAAAGGCCTGAAAGAGAACGTTGTTTTGGGGGGGTGATACCCGTTGGTACCGGATTCAAGGGATTAGTGCACCCTTCAAAACAACATAACAACATTCCTTTGGAAACAAAAAAAACAAATCTATTCGAGGGGGAGATGAGAGATATTTTGTTCCACCACAGAAAATTATTTGATTCTTGTCTTTCAAAAAAATTCCACGACATACCCGAACAATCATTTATAGGATTTAATGATTCCTAACAACGGATTCGTCTCTTTCGCTATCTGCATTTGGTATGGTTATTTGCTTTGGTAATAAAAAGAATAATGAATAGAAAAGAATAATGGTTTGGGTCGTGTATCTACGTCCAATCTACAGTAGAAGAGAAGGTTCCATCGGAACAATTATTTATTTCAGTTCAGGGTTCCTCGTCTCTTTTTTTTTTTGAAAAAGAATAAAAAAAGGGGGGGAGGTTGTGGGGAGAAATGACAAGAAGATATTGGAACATAAATTTGGAAGAGATGATGGAGGCAGGAGTTCATTTTGGTCATGGTACTAGGAAATGGA
>JAJJBR010002824.1:0-10000 GCA_022817965.1 Solanum lycopersicoides | reverse complement strand
CCTGCCTCCATCATCTCTTCCAAATTTATGTTCCAATATCTTCTTGTCATTTCTCCCCACAACCTCCCCCCCTTTTTTTATTCTTTTTCAAAAAAAAAAAAAGACGAGGAACCCTGAACTGAAATAAATAATTGTTCCGATGGAACCTTCTCTTCTACTGTAGATTGGACGTAGATACACGACCCAAACCATTATTCTTTTCTATTCATTATTCTTTTTATTACCAAAGCAAATAACCATACCAAATGCAGATAGCGAAAGAGACGAATCCGTTGTTAGGAATCATTAAATCCTATAAATGATTGTTCGGGTATGTCGTGGAATTTTTTTGAAAGACAAGAATCAAATAATTTTCTGTGGTGGAACAAAATATCTCTCATCTCCCCCTCGAATAGATTTGTTTTTTTTGTTTCCAAAGGAATGTTGTTATGTTGTTTTGAAGGGTGCACTAATCCCTTGAATCCGGTACCAACGGGTATCACCCCCCCAAAACAACGTTCTCTTTCAGGCCTTTCAACCAATCGATACGCCCCCGGAGAGCCGCTTTTGCTAAAACTCGAGCAGTTTCTTGAAAACTTGCTTCAGATATGAAACTTTGAGTATTGAGAGATGCTCTTGTTATTCCCAATAAGACGACTCGGTAACAGATCGCTTCTTCCAAAGCGCGCCCCATTCGTTCTGCTCGCAACAATCCAATAAGTTCTCCGGGTGAAAAAACATTAGACATTCCATCTTCTGAAATCAACACTTTTGATGTTATTTGACGTACAATAATTTCTATATGCCTATTATGAATCTGCACCCCCTGGGAGCGATAAACCTGTTGGATTTTATTAACCAAAGAGATTCGGCTTTGCGCTATAGTTAGCTCAGCACCAATCAAGAATCCCCAAGGAATTCCAAGAATTCTTGGTATACATTTGTTCCAACCCTCAACCCTCTTTTCTAGATTCATGGATATTGAATCAATCGAACGCACTTCTAAGACCTGTTCTACTTTTGGAAGACCCTGTGTTATATCACCAGATCTCGATTTTTCATATATAAATGTAACTAATGTATCTCCTTCGTAAAGGGTTTCCCCATAATGGCCATGAACAGTTGCTCCGGGGGTGGCCAAATAAGGCTTAGCTGATCGTATCACTATCGAGTCAACTTGAACAAGTATAACTTGACCCGATTTGAGGGGCGGTCCATTTTTGGCTATACATAAATTTTCACAAATAAACTGTCCAAGACTAATTATTTTAGATGTCTCTGCACAATAATAGTGATGGAGAAAAGACCAATTCAAATTGAATGGATTTAAAATAATGTTACGGCATGGATCGGGATTAAAAATTTTTCCATTTTCATCCATTAAATAATATTTTAATTTAATCACTTGAAAAGTCTGTTTTAAATTGTCAAGTTGCAAATATTTAGTTACTAAGATCTGATTATGAGTTATTAAATGGTAAGATGAATAAAAATTCTCAATTGGAAGGCATGTTCCTAAAGGGCCCAATGAATTCCTAATTGGAATTAGGGGATCTTTTTTAATTGATTCTTTTATCACACTGTGATATTTTACATCTTTGAATGGCTCCATTCGAGAACAATTGGCTGCTGACAAAATTATCAACGACTGACATTCCTTATTTCTATTCAACAACGTATGAATAGTTCCTTGAGGTTGGTTAAGAGATTGTTGAATTTTTGCCTTGGAATAGGAATAAATAGCAGAAAAGGGATTGATATTGGTACAATCTGATCCATTATCAGAGAGCAATCCTGACCCCGACGGATCATTCCTTTTTCCGATATACGAAATAGGGGATTTCACTAAGTTGATTTTTAGGAAATGTCGAATCAAACCATTTGTCCTTATTTCAACAAAAGAAGCACGGGCTTCTTCGCAAGAAGAACTTTTTTTGTCTTGGTTCCAATTCAATACTAAACAAGTCCGAACTAATTGAATACTTGTGTCAGAAATTCCTCGAATCGGTTTGCCATTTCCATAAAGGATATAATTGACAATTCGAAGTTGCACATTATCCCTTTCCTGCAATGGATCCGGTGGAAAAAGGGTTCCTAAATTTATACCGTCCGTTATTTCATATGTGACGACAGGTCGAACTAAAACAAAAAACCTTTTCTTACTAGGTGTAATTCGTTGGACATAGATCCAATTTTGAACTTTTTTGTATTCCTTGGAATTTCTTTTTCCTGTTCCTGGTGGTATCAAAACGCCGGTATGCCTGGATATCTTATCCGTCTCTCCAGGAAAATGGATATCTCCAGAAAAGATTTTCAGTTCAATTCGTTTTTTTTTTCTCTCCACCCGGACCAACCCACCGACTCGGCTTCTTAGATTTAAGGTGATTTGTGTATCGAACCCAACGATACTATTGTTCCGTACCATTAGGGAAGAAGATCCGGGCAAGATATGCACCTCTTCAGGAATGAAAAAAAATCGATCTACTTTCATTTGGTATTTTGGCCTAAATTCCTTGACTCCTCGATACTCAATCAAATCCTCTTTTTTGATGACTGAATGCGTTTCTATAGTCCCATATTTAATAATGCCCGAACTCTTTCTTCTGTATCGAGGATCATCGAAATAAGCAAGAATACTATTTCGACGGAAAATACCATTTACGGGGATTTCAATCGAGATACCTGAACAGGGCATTAGTTCATTCTCGAGTTCTTGAATCGAGTGTAGTGGAATGATGAATTTATTTCTTCGCCTTTTTGACAATAAAGCAGAATTTCCGTGAAGAATAGGCGAATATACGAGATTATACTGGCCAGTACATATGATTCGATTAAGGTCTGAATAATCAGGAATCCTATCTTCTTTTTGACCATAAAAATCCGAACTAAACAATTTCTGCCTCGCCTGATCATTGGTTACTGAGAGGTTAGAAGTATATCTTCGCTTGCCAGAAAGAGAATGCGCATTCATTTGATCCTGATCCTTGTGGATCGAAAGGTAGACTAGACTGGACCTGCACGGCCCTCCTAATAATATCCATAAATGACTTGTTTTTGGTAATAGATGAACATTACCATATGTAAATTCGGGTGCATGATAGACATCGGTACTCCAGTGCATTTCTCCGTCTGAATCAGAATAAATATGTTTTCGAACCTTCTCTTTAAAATTCAAAGTGGATATTCCTGCGCGAATCTCAGCAATTACTTGTTCTGATTCTACGTATTGATCGTTTTGAACTAAAAGCAAACTTTTGGGTGGAATATTCACATTATGTAGAATATCTTCACTCTCAATAGTTACATACAAGTCTATAGAACATAGAAAGGCGGGATGCCCATGACGTGTACGTGTCGGATGAACCAAGTCCTCATTGAATTTTATTTTTCCATTAGATGGGGCTCGCACATGTTCTGCAGTACCCCCCGTGAATACTCCTCCGGTATGAAAAGTTCGTAATGTTAATTGAGTACCCGGTTCTCCAATCGATTGACCTGCAATAATACCTACAGCTTCCCCCAATTCAACCAGGTCGCCATGAGTAGGACTACGCCCATAACATAATCGACAAATCCAAGATGTACTCCTACAAGTAAAGGGAGTTCGAATAGAGATTGGTTGTGCCCGAAAGGTTATGAATCGATTTACAAGTCCAATGCCAATGGCTTGGTTTCTAGTGGCAATACATCGTGAACCCATGTATATATCATCTGCTAATACACGGCCAATTAATGTTTGACTAAAAATCCTTTCCGGCATTATTCCATTCCGAGGACTCACAGAAATACCCCGGGCGGTACCACAATCCGTTCGACGTACAACAATGTGTTGAACCACTTCAACAAGTCTGCGAGTGAGATATCCAGCGTCTGATGTTCGTACAGCAGTATCCACAACTCCTTTACGGGCTCCGTAGCAAGAAATGATGTATTCTGTTAAAGAGAGTCCTTCGCGTAAATTGCTTTGAATAGGTAAATCAATCATTTGTCCTTGAGGATCCGACATTAATCCTCTCATACCTACTAATTGATGTACCTGAGATGCATTTCCTCGAGCTCCCGAGAAAGACATTATATGAACTGGATTAAAAGGGTCAGTCATCCTAAAATTCGGATTCATTTCTTGGCGCAAATATTCACTTGTAGCATACCATATTTCAATGGATTGACGTAATTTTTCTACCGCGTGTACATTTCCATACTGATGGTGTTTTTCCCAAATCAAACTTTGTTGTTCAGCATCTTGAACTAGCCATCCCTTAGAAGGTATTGTTAAAAGATCATCAATTCCTAATGAAATGGATGTAGCAGTAGCTTGTTGGAACCCCAGAGTTTTTACTTGATCCAGGATATGTGATGTATATGCCATTCCGAAGTGCTCTATTAATCTACTAATAAGTCGTTTCATGGCAGTTCCGTCTATCGCTTTATTGTGAAAGACCAGATTGGCCCGTTCTGCCATAAGTACCTCCATATTCCGCTGAGTAGGATTCGACAATGGGTTTGAGTCGGTGATTGTAAAACTTCCTTTTATCGATCTTGATTCGCGTATAAATTCCGGAACTATGGACCTAGCTGAACCGGAGAGCCCCGAAGTCCCACGGTATCATAGAATTAGGTAGCATATGAATAGGCCTGAGAAAACCCTGTATAGCTTCTTCGATTTCTCGATAAAGAGCAATATGACCAACAGTGGTTCGAATGTATATAAAAAGGATTTTTTTTTTAGACTTCTTACTATTAGATAGTGTCCATAAATCTCATAAAAAGTACCTAAAGATTCATAGTGAACTTCGATGGGAGTTTCTCTTGAAGCAATAACGCGTTGATCTAGTCGCCACCGGAGCCACAAAGGACTATCTAAATTGATTCGTTTCTGCCGATAAGCCCCAATTGCATCATAGGAATTCGAAAAAAAGGGTTCTTTCGTATACTTATAGTAACTATTGTCACTTCTTTTTTGATTTTGATAGTTTCTGCGATTACATGGATTATATCTATTTACACAAATACCTCGATGATTTCCGCTCGTTAATACATAGAGTCCAATAAGCATATCTTGCGTTGGCACGGAAATGGGATCCCCAATAGCCGGAGACAAAAGATTCATATGAGAAAACATAAGTAAACGGGCCTCTACTTGAGCCTCCAAGGATAAAGGTACATGAACAGCCATTTGATCTCCATCAAAATCGGCATTGAATCCCTTGCAAACTAATGGATGTAAACAAATAGCGCGCCCCTCCACTAAAACGGGCTGGAATGCCTGTATGCCTAATCTATGCAGCGTAGGTGCTCTATTCAGCAATACAGGGTGTCCCTGCATAACTTCTTGAAGGATTTCCCATACAATCGGCTCTTTTTCTCGAATTTTACTCTTAGCAACTCCTATGTTCGAAGCAAGATGTTGTCTAATTAGACCGCGAATTACAAATGTCTGGAAAAGCTCTATTGCTATTTCACGAGGCAATCCACATCGATGTAATGAAAGTGAAGGAACCACGACAATGACAGAACGTCCTGAATAATCGACTCGTTTACCAAGCAGAGTCTCACGAAATCTTCCCTCTTTGCCTTCAATTACATCAGAAAATGACTTGTAAACTTTATTATGACCGTCCCTCATTGGTTGTCCCCGGATTCCATTATCAAGAAGTGTATCCACGGCTTCTTGTACTAATTTCTCCTGACACATTACTAATTCTCCTGGCGTAGATCTACTTGTTGTTAATAGATCGGTAAGGGTATTGTTCCGATAGATAACTCTTCTATAGAGTTCATTAATATCTGAGCTCATTAGTTTACCCCATCTATCTGAATGATCGGTCTCAACTCAGGAGGAAGAACTGGTAATAGACACAAAACCATCATTCGGCTCTATATTTTTCGAATAAAATGCTTAGCCAATTCCACGCGTCTAACCAAAAAGTCCTTTCTTCTTCCAACTTTTCGATCTTCCCATTCATTCCCTGTGTGCCTTCTTCCCCAATTCTTCCTTCTACCAACGAATTCTCTATAATAATTCGTAAATCTAGATCGGCTAATTGTTCTCGATAGCACCTGCGCCAGTAGAGATTTCTCGATTGCGAAATGTATCGAAACCTGGTAGTAAAAAAAAGTGGATGCTGTTTTTCCAAGATTGGATTTCATATTCGAATAAACCTCGTAATCGTAAGAAAGTGGGCTTTTTAGTTATGGGCCTAGCAAAAGAAAAATTGGGATAGGATTCTATAGGATCTCCCCCCTTCAAAATCGGACGTGAAAGTTTCCTTTCATCCGGCTCAAGTAGGTACACCAAATAAGGAAAGGAGTTCTCGTTTCAAACTCTATAAAATCCAAAATAAAAAGGTCTACTCCTTACTCAAGTTCCCAGTGAAGACGAAACAAGATTTCAGTGATTCCGTCTTCATTAATTCTTTATTCAAATTCAATTCCAACAAATAAAATAGAAAATTCTGAGTAGTCTACTCCCTTTGAATGATAAATCTTAACTCTTAATAATAAAGGAATACCTTGGAACCCATAAGGGATTTACTTGTCTATATATTGTTCCATTCGATCGTTTAGGTCCGACTCACCTCGATGGTTAGGCCACCACGCCCCTAAAGTCTATACGCGATAGATAGACTCCTGGAACCATGACAATATTTGCTTACTTAAACATAATTTCTTTCCACGAAAAGAAGAGAAATGGTTCATTACACAAAATAAAAAGCTTTTTTTACGAGGTACAAATAGAAATTCCTCTTTATTTGATTTGTTACGAAATCGACCATAGATCAATTCCTTTTTATTTGGAGATATGACTACCACCAATTCTGAGCTTCATGTTACTCTTTCCAAGTGACATGTCAGGTCCAGGGCATCCCAATTTGATTGACTGGGATGACAGTTTCTCCTTCCGAGTCTGTAAAATCATAATTTCGATCAAATCACACATCGCAGTATACTAGGCCTTTCTAATTCTTTAAAGAGGTTTATCTAAAAGATTCGCAATATAACTAGGAAGACGTTTTAAATACACACATGGGTTACTGGGCATGCGAGTTTGATATAGCCCATTTGATACCTTCGTATCCGAGAATCACAAAATTCGACTCCGCATTGTTCACAAAATTTCGGGTCTTCTTTTCATCTCCGATTACTCGATAATTTCCACAAGCACAAATTCCGCTTTTTATAGGACCAAAAATTCTTTCACAAAATAATCCATCTTTTTCCGGTTTATTTGTTTGTAATGAAAAGTATAGGGTTTTGTTACCTCTCCAACTATCTCTCCATTAGGCAGGATTTTTGTGGCCCAAGCACTTATTTGTTGAGAGAAACTGATCCAATTCGGAGCTGTTGATGTTATATCGATCAATCATAGAAGAAAAATTATTATTCATTCCGATTAAGCTTCCTTCCTATTAATCTGAAGTTCTTCTCAGATACAAGGAAATGATTCAGTTCCAGAGCTAAAGATCGTAGTTCTCGAACGAGCAATCGAAAAGATTCTGGAGCATCTTCAGGATTAGGTATTGTTCCCCCAATGATCGTAGTACAAGTACTTCCTGGCGAGCTCTAATATGATCCGATTTATAAGTAAGCATCTCTTGTAAAATTGAGCAACCCCAAACCCTCTAGAGCCCAAACCTCCATTTCTCCTACCCGCTGTCCCCCTGTTTGGCTCTTCCTCTAAGGGTGTTGTGTAACAAGCGCATAATGTCCACTGGAACGGCCATGGATTTATTCATCAACTTGATGAATTAATTTCAAGATATAAGGCTTTTCTATTATAACGGGTTGTTCAAAAGGATTCCCCGTCCTTCCATCAAATATTCTGCTTTTTCCTGGATATTTCGGGTTCAAATACCCATGGATTCGCGCTGTTTGCTTACTGGCTTCATATAATTCAGAAAACACTAGTTTTCTCGAAGCTTCTTGTTCATACTCTCATCAAAAGGTGCTATTCGATAATGTCTGTCTAGCAGACTCCCTGCTAACCCTAGTGAACATTCAAATATCTGTCCGACATTCATTCGTGAAGGTACTCCTAATGGGTTAAAGACCATATCAACGGATCTTCCATCTTGTAAATAAGGCATATCTTGTCTAGGCAAAATTTTGGAAATGATACCTTATTTCCGTGTCTTCCAGCTACTTTATCGCCTACTTTGATTTCACTTTCGTTTGTGAAATATATATACGAATCGTTTCGGGATTATAACTAGAACCACCCCTTTTCTGGATCCACCTCACATCAATAACCCGACCCCTGCCACCTATAGGTAATTTTAGACAAGTTTCTTTGAAGTAGATACCTGAGATACCAAGTATAGCTCGTAACAATCTATCTTCCGGGCATACGAAGATTCTTTCACGACTTGGGGTGTTAATTTACCTACTAAAATATCACCCGTCTCTACCCAAGATCCCAGCATAACAATTCCTTTTTGTCTAAATTGCGGAGTAAATGGCTTCTAAATGTGGTATTTCATTAGTTACTTTTTCAGGGCCTTGACTTGTCACATGAGTATGAATTTCATATTTTCGTATGTGAAAAGAAGTATAAATATCTTCATATACAAACGCTCGCTAATAAGTACTGCCATCTTCAGAATTGTAACACCTCCCACGGCATATAAGCTACTAATACGTTTTTCCCCAAAGCAAGTTCGCCACCAACCGTAGCAGCACCATCCGCTAAAATTTGTCCCTTTTTAATGCATTTACCCCGAGGAACCCGGAATTTTTGATGCATACAAGTATTTTTATTTGGAACGTTGATATATAACTAATGGAATGCTTAGAATATCCCATTACCTGCTAAAAGAAACTTGTGAGTATTGGTATAAACGATCCTTCCCTCGCGTTCGGCTATAGCAAGAGCCCGAATCTAGAGCTGCTTGTCGTTCCAACCCAGTTCCAACAATGCATTTCTCGGAGCGAGAAAGAGGAACTGCTTGACGTTGCATATTAGAACTCATTAAAGCTCGATTCGCATCATTATGTTCGATAAAAGGAATGGGGAAGCTCAATAGAAAAATATTGAAAAGGAAAAATACTTCGAAGATGAACCTGTTCCCATGCAATAGTCAAGAATTCTTGACGGTATCTAGCTGGAACAACCTGTTCTTCCTGAATATCCCGATTTAAGGCTAAAGAATTTCCGCCGCCTACCATATAGTATTCATCGCTACCTGTGATAAATAAAAGCATCCGTACCCCGGTTGACCTCTCAGAGAAATTCATAAAAAGGGCTTTCTAGAGATCCCCAATGACCAATCCTCGCATGAATTTGATAAGGATGCCAATAAGTCCAACATTGATTCCTTCAGATGTGTCAATTGGGCAAATACGTCCATAGTGACTAGGAGGATATCTCGTATCCGAAAACTAGCAGTGCGGCCTGTCAGTCCTCCAGGCCCAAATAACTAATTTTCTCCCATGAACATTTGGGTCAATGGATTAGTTCGATCCAAACTTGAGATAATGGGGTGTAAACCGAAAAAGGATTCATAAGTAGTTGTTAATGGAGGTGAGGTTACCAAATTCTGAGGTGTCCGTATCAAATTTATGCCGATTGCTCCACATATAGTCCCCCGAACCACATTTTCTAAACGAACCAGAGCCAATCCGAATTGATCTTTGTAAAAGATCTGCTACAGAACGAATACGTTTATTTTTCAAATGATTCATATCGTCAAGTGCACCATTCCAAATTTCAGTCCAATCAAATGATCGGCGGCTGCCAATATATCTCGTGGTAACAAAATGTATGTTCTGGGGTATATCAAGTTCAGTTTTCGGTTCATATTTTCGTCGACAATCCTTCCTAATTCAATCTTTGTTGAAAGAATTTTTTTTGTAATTCCTTACATAAGGATTCAGAAAAACCGGATCGCCACCTACACAAGCAAATTGTTGATAAAACTCCAAAATGGAATTTTCTTTTGACCCAATTTTTTTTCTCTCCTATCATTCAGAAAAGACAAAAAAATTTCAGGATAGCAAACATTCTCTAGAATTTCTCTTAGAT
>JAJJBR010002822.1:0-93803 GCA_022817965.1 Solanum lycopersicoides | reverse complement strand
AACTCTTGAGGTTCATACTTCCTACTCTTAAGTATATGTTTCCTTATCTCTCCATATTTTGTTGTTATTGCTTGACTATGCATAATGATTATGTTATGATCTGACTGGCATTACGATATATAGTGGTAGTGTCATTCGGACGAATGTTCCTAAGGCGGGGGATAATGTAACAACCCTAAAATGAATTAAGATAAGAAATGCTTAAGGTATCAAGAATGCTTGCGATTAGATCAAGGTTCACACGGGCTGATGCGCGTAGAACCAGAACTCAGAACCCTTACTCCGGCCAAGCCAACTAACTTGGGGAGTTAGTTGAGCTTGGAAAGGTTGGAACCAACCATGTAGGCCTCTCGAAAATGAAAATTTAATCGAAGGAGTCTTTACCGGACTTAAAAAGAGGAAATCTTAAGTTTTGAGGGTCCAGGGGTAAAATGGTTTTTTCCAGGCCAAGGGTAATATCGTAATTACCCTAAGGAATTGATTAATTAATTAATTAATTTAATTAATGAAACATTTCGGGTTGGGTCGACCCGAAATGACACATTTTCGCGAAATGGTATCACACGAGTTTGAGACCCAATGGAAGCAACAAATTGGTGATTTATTATTGTTTAAAATATGATTTTTTGTAACGGCAAAATGGTCCTTTCAAGTATAATTAATTAAATCAGATTTTAAGTATTAAGGAGAGTCCTAAATTGACTAAGTCATTATCTAAGCCTAAACCACTTCACACGTTTCACTCTCTCACGTCTATCACATTCTCACGTTCAAACTCTCTTGTTTTCTCTCTGCCAAATAACGTTGAAGAACAGAAAATATAACAAAAGTTCTTCACACTTGAAGAACTCATGAAAAATTCTAAGAAATTAAGCTAATAAAAAATGTTAAGGCAAGGGGACATTTCCGTCGAGTTGGTAGTGAAACTTTCTGTGAGTTGGACGTGGTTTTGGAGAAAGTTTTGGGCAGCAACTTCAACGTTTGAGCAATCAAATAAAGTATGGGTTTATTCTCTCTGGGTCCCTTTCTCAAGAGACCCCTTAAGACTGAGTTATTCAGTCTGAAAACTAGGGTTGTTTCCCCGTTGCATGTCCCTATCACTAGATCCCAATGATTCGTAGGTTGGGTATGTTTGCTGGTAGATTTAGGTATGTGTGATGTTTTTGTGCTGAATGAGAATATGTTTATGCACGTGAAATCATGAAAATAACAATCAATGTGTGTTAAAAATTATGTGCCAGTGTGTGCAAGTATGTGATCGTGACAAGGGTCTCGACTTTGATGCTCAAATTTGATAATGTTGTGGTTGTTATTTTACGTGCATAAATCCATGAAAATCGTGATGTTCATTAAAGGAAATGTGGATGATTGAGTAAGAATCTTGTAGCCAATTGAACCTATGAAGGATGTATCTAAAAATTTATTTAAAGGGTCTATTAACGTACCCTATGAATCAAGCAAAAATGTCAATGAATATGAGCTGAAAAATGGCTAGAAATTCCAGCATCTTGTATGTTTAATTTATGTAAAATGTTGATGAACAAAATCTGGGAATTTAAGTAAAAGTTAAAGCGATGAGGTCACTAGGATTCGAACCCGTGACCTCACCCTAGTGACAATTGTAATTCGCGAAAAAGAAAAAAAAAGGGGCTGGGGGAATCGAAATCGGACCTACTGGTTGAGGAAGAAGAGAACAAGAATTAAATAAATTAATGAGAGGCGTGGAGATCGAACCCACGACCTCCAGGCTGCGAAAGAGAGAAGAAAAATTAAAGAAAAGAAAAGGTGAGGCGTGGGAATTGAACCCACGACCTCAGGTCTAGAAAGGAGAATGGCGGAATCAATTGAGAAAATAAAGTGAGGCTTTGGGGGTTTGATCCCACAACCTCACTGCCAAACGCCTAGCTTGGTGAGTTTTAATTAAAAATAAAAATAGGAGGTTGTGGGGGTTCGAACCCACAACCTCACAGCCCACAGCAAAATTAAAATTAATATAAGGAGGTTGTGGGGGTTCGAACCCACAACCTCCCAATTTCAAGCGAATATAATGAATAAAAATAAAAAAGGTTGTGGGGGTTTGATCCCACAACCTCTTGGTTTAGGCGAAAAGGGTCAATAAGAGTTTAAATGAAAAATAAAAGGGGTTGTGGGGGTTCGATCCCACAACCGTTCGGCTAAATTAAGACAAAACCCAAGGAGATAAATAAAGATAGAATGTTGATGTTGGGATTCGATATAGGGTTCCAATGTCATGAAGACTAAAAATAAAATCAATGAAAAATGTAAATTGTCCAAGTGATTCGAACTTGGGTTCCCTTGCCCAAATTTCTGTATTGATACATAAGTCATACGTGAATTAAATGTTCAAGAATAATGCCATCTACTTAGATCGAAATCAAGATCTTGGCATATATACAAGATACATAAGTCTTGTACTACATAATCTTAGGAATGTATGAGTCACTTAACGAACTATGAATGAAGCCTCATGGCTTGTATGTATAGACCCATAAGTCTAGCATACGTTTAAAAATAAGTGAACTAAGATGTATGTAATTAAATGACGAAACCCTACAAGGGTTAAGTAAGAGTGTGAAACACACAAATGGCCAAGTATATTGGCATATGATAAAATGAACATTCACGTAAAATGGGGTGAGTAATTATGAAGAGCAAATATGCTAATGTTAATGAATGTGGTGACAACATGATATGAGGATAATGTAAAAGATGAGAACAATCTCAAATGAGCCTAAGTAAATGTTACCAAAACGTACTCACCTATGAGAGTGTAAAGTTAATGAAGAGACCAGTCTCTATGAACACTCTAATGAAAGTATTGAGATCAACACACTCAATACTAATGATGAGATGAGAAATCATCTATTGAGCTATGATGTCCTCATACTAGAAGCCAGCTTCCATGACGTATGAGTTGAATGTAATGGAACTTTATACTGAGCACCGATAAACTAGTTATGAGTGGTGATGCCTTCTTTCGGGAAGGGCGGAGGTTCACGTAACTCTGATGAGATGAGACTGTCCGGCTTGCCGAGTATGGGTCTCCCTATATATCCTGGTCTTCGAACCTATACTGCCAATATAGGGATCTAGCGGGGTTAAATTCCCATGTACGCTAGAATGTTTTGGGTCACCTTGGCCGGTGATTCCACCACTTTTCGGTGTGGGGGAGACACTGGATTTCATGATGCTCACATCATCTATGTCGGTTAAAGTTAAAGTTCCCAACGAATGAATGAGGCCAACCTCGAATGAAGCACATAATGAAATGAACGATACCAAAAGTGTTAGGATAGGATAATCAAGAGGTGATCTAGACTCAGGTAATGACACTAGGTTATTCTTGATCATTGCACAGCAAACCCGATGAAAGTCTTAAACTACACCCTAGGTATAGCTGGTGTTCACACTGGCCTATGAACGAAATGAAATGATGTACGTATGAATGAATTGAAGCAGACTCTGTGTTTGCTAATGAAGACTCCCTAGTTGAGGTCCCATATGTTGAGCCCTCATTCTGGAAAGTCTTAATGTCATGTCAATGATTCCAAGGTCTCATGGCATATGAATGGATGTTATAAAAGATGTTATGTATTGTATGCTATGTGATATGTGCTATGTGGATGATGTTATGTGTTGTGTGCAATATGATAATTATGATGATGCATGTTACTCTCATGGCACGACTTTCCTAATCCAAATTTGGAAAGCTCACTGACTTTCCTATTTCAAATTTGGAAAGTTCACTAACTTTCCTAATCCCAATTTTGCAAGTCCACTAACTTGACTTTCCATAATCATGTTGTTAGGAAAGAGTTATCCTTTTTCATGCATGTCCTTGGTGTGTGCTTGCATATACCCATAATTAGTACAAGTGTGTACTAACCCTATACTACTCTACAATTTTAGGTGCAGGTGCAGGTGGACGCTAGAGTGGTCAGGTTGACGTTGCAACTATTCGGACGTGGAGCTTTCATCCGGACCTGGTAGCCCCTCATGCTTTCGAGGATGTCTACCGTTATTATCTAGCTTAGATATAGGCTTTAGCTAGTGGAGCATGTTCCACTAGTGTTTCTTTCCGTTTTTATTTCAGACACTGTATTGGTGGCATTTTGGCAATTATACATTTATTGCAGAATTGCACTGTTTCTTTCATTTGATTGTATCTATATAAGATAATTGATTTGTGAACGCCCGTGATATTAAGTTTAAAATGTTTAGCATGAAATAAGAAAACAAAAAGTTCAAATTTTCCGCTAAAATTAACCTAGATGAAGTAAGAATGACGTAAGTAGGCTTGTCTGCAACCTCTGAGAGGTCAACGACACCAGTCTCGTCTGGGGTAAAGATTCCGGTCGTGACAAAGTTGGTATCAGAGCACTAGGTTAAATTTCGATAATAATGAGTTCACATCAACCACATTGAGTAGTTTCTAAGTCATGGTAGTGAAGTGCACCACTATCCTGGATCAGAGACTGCATGATGCGTAGGAAAACTTCCATTTTTCTGATCGTATCATGCTTCTTTTAAAGTTTAATTTCTCTGTGTTATGAGCGTGTCTAACATCAATCTTTGTTGTTTTAAGAGAATGAATACTAGGAGGAAAATTGGTCAGAGGAGAGGAGGTGCAGTTGCTGGGAACAATCAGGTTCCACCCCAGGCTCCAGCTAATGGAGTGGCTATGCCAGTTAACCCAGTTGGGTTGACTAATGCTCAGGTGAGGGCATCTATGGCCCAGATGGCACAGGCCATTACTATGCAGGCCCAGGCTATGACTGCCTAGGTCAACCGACAAGATGTTCAGAGGGAGAACCCACCGGTTCGTAGCATGGCTGAGAGGCTAAGAGACTTCACGAGGATGAATCCTCCTATTTTCACAGGGTCTAAGACTTCAGAGGACCCCCAGGAGTTTGTGAATGAGGTGCATAAGATTATGGTGGCTATGGGGGCCACAAATACAGAGAAGGCTGAGCTGGCTTCCTATTGGCTCAAGGATGTTGCACAGTCTTGGTGCAAGATATAGAAGGATAGACGAGCTTTGGGCGGAGTTCCACTCACTTGGGAGCTGTTTAAGACAGCCTTTCTGGAGAGATTCTTTCCCAGTGAAATGAGGGAGGCCAAGGTTGAGGAGTTCATCAACCTTAAGCAGGGATCTATGACAGTCAGGGAGTATTCCCTGAAGTTTGTTAAGTATCCAGGTATGCTACTTTCCTTAGTATCTAACAGCAAGGGTAAGGTGAATACTGAAGTTTGTTAAATGATTCAGGGTCTACGCTTTCCTTTGTAACTCCTTTGCTTGCTCTCACTTTTGAGATATTGCCTAAAGTTCTGCATGATCCTATAGTGGTTAGTACACCTTTAGGAGAAAATATAAGAACTGATACAGTATACAAGGATTGCCCAATAGTTGTAAGTGGTAAGAATATGTGTGCTGACTTGGTTGAGTTACCCATGCATGATTTTGATGTTATTCTTGGCATGGAATGACTTCACAGTTTTTATGCTTGTTTGGACTGTCGTAGTAGAGTGGTGAGATTTCGTTTCCCTGATGAAGAGGAGCTAGTCTGGGAGGGGTACAACTCGAGTCATCCTAACCTTTTGATTTCTAACCTTAAGGCCAATAAAATGGTGTCCAAGGGGTTATTGTGTCATCTTGTTAGTGTCAACGATTTAGATCATGACATTCCTTCCATAGACTCAATGCCTGTAGTGAATGAGTTCCTAGATGTATTTCCTGATTATTTGCCTGGAGTCCCTCCCCCTCGAGAGATTGATTTTTGTATCGACTTAGAACCCGATACTAAACCAATTTCAATTCCTCCTATTATAATGGCTCCAGTTGAACTCAAAGAGTAGAAGCTGCAGTTAAAAGATCTAACTGATAAGGGTTTCATTCAGCCGATCATATCCCCTTGGGGCGCTCCAGTGTTGTTTGTGAAAAAGAAAGATGGAACCCTTAGAATGTGTATCGATTATCGGCAGCTTAAAAAAGTCACTGTAAAGAATAAGTATCCACTTCCCAGAAGATATGATTTGTTTGATCAGCTCCAAGGGTCTACTTTCTTCTCTAAGATTTATCTTCGTTCAGGGTATCATCAGCTTAGGGTTAGTGATGGAGATATCCCAAAGACAGCCTTTCGTACCCGTTATGGTCACTATGAGTTCTTAGTCATGTCATTTGGTCTTACGAATGTACCTGCTGCATTTATGGACCTCATGAACCGAGTCTTCCGTGAATACCTTGACTCTTTTGTAATAGTATTCATTGATGACATTCTCATCTACTATAGGACAGAGGAAGAGCATGAACAAAATTTGAGACTAACCTTGCAGGTACTTAGACAACATCAACTGTATGCCATGTTCATCAAGTGTGAATTTTTGCTTAGATCAGTGACCTTCTTGGGTCATGTTGTGTCCGATCAGGGCGTGGACGTGGATCCCAGGAAGACTGAGGCTGTGAAGAACTGGCCAAAGCTCTTACTCACACTGACATCCGTAGCTTTTTGGGATTGGCTGGTTACTACCGCAGGTTTGTGGAGGGATTTTCTTCCATTGCTTCCCCATTGACAGCTTTCACTAAGAAGAAAGCCAAGTTTGAATGGACAGAGACCTGTGAGAGGAGTTTCCAGGAGATCAAGGACAGACTCACTTCAGCCCCGGTGCTTACTTTGCCTAAGTGTGGTGAGACATCTAGGGATGGTTTGGGTTGTGTTCTTATGCATGTTCGTAAGGTGATAGCCTATGCGTCCAGACAGCTCAAGGTTCCTGAGAAGAATTATACCACTCATGACCTGGAGTTGGCAGCTGTGGTGTTTGCACTGAAGCTGTGGAGGCACTACTTGTATGGAGAGCATGTGGATGTATTCACAGACCACAAGAGTCTCCAGTACGTGTTCACACAGAGGGAGTTGAATCTACGTCAGCGGAGATGGTTGGAGCTGTTGAAGGATTATGACATGAATGTTCACTACCATCAAGGTAAGGCTAATGTTGTAGTTGATGCTTTGAGCAGGATGAGCCTGGGAAGTACAACCCACGTTAAGGATGTGAAGAAGGAGCTGGTGAAAGATGTACACAGACTGGCCAGACTGGGTGTGCGATTGGTTGACTCTACAAGTGGGGATGTTTTAGTTCTTCCTAGTTCTGAATAATCCTTGGTAGTTGAAGTCAAGCAGGGTCAGCATCTAGATCCTGTGTTAATGGAGCTGAAGGACTCAGTGCTTATGAAGATGAATGAGTCTTTCGCTTTGGGAGGTGATGGCATACTTAGGTATCAAGACAAGCTGTGTGTACCAGATGTGGATGATTTGCGGACCAGGATTGTTGCATAGGCCCATGGTTCCATATATTCCATACATCCAGGTTCCACTAAGATGTATCTTTATCTTAAGCAGATTTATTGGTGGGATGGCATGAAGAAGGACATTGCAGAATATGTGGCCAAGTGTCCTAATTGTCAGCAGGTTAAGGCAGAGCATCTTAAGCCTGGCGGTCTAACTCAGATTATTGAGGTTCCGAATTGGAAGTGGGAGGCCATTAATATGGACTTCGTGGTTGGTCTTCCGAGGACTAGGAGGCAGCATGACTCCATATGACTTATTGTGGACAGATTGACTAAGTCTGCCCACTTTATCCCTGTGAAGTCTACTTACAGAGCCGAGGATTATGCAAGACTCTATATTGATGAAATTGTGAGATGGCATGGGATTCCTTTGTCTATCATTTCAGATAGAGGAGCTCCGTTTACTTGACATTACTGGAGATATTTCTAGAAGAGCTTGGGCACGCACGTAAAACTTAGTACTGCCTTTCATCCTCAGACTGATGGGCAGGCAGAGCGCACCATTAAGACATTAGAGGACATGTTGAGAGTGTGTGTGATTGACTTCAGAGGTAGCTGGGATGACCATCTGCCATTGATAGAGTTCTCGTATAATAATAGCTATTACTCCAGCATTAGGATGGCACCGTTTGACGCACTGTATGGTAGGAGGTGTAGATCTCCAGTAGGGTGGTTCAAGGTTGGAGAGTCATCCATTTTGGGTCCAAAGATCATTCATAAGGCCTTAGAGAAGGTCAGAGTGATTAGGGACAGGTTGGCTACTGCTTATAGTCGGCAGAAGTCGTATGCAGATAACAGAAAACGGCCCTTAGAGTTTGATGTTGGTGACCAGGTCTATCTGAAGATATCACCTATGAAGGGGGTGATGAGGTTTGGCAGGAATGGGAAGTTGAGTCCGAGGTATGTTAGGCCATACGAGATCCTACAGTTTGTGGGTGAGGTGGCCTATGAGTTAGAATTGCCTGCGGAGCTAGCTTTTGTCCATCCAATCTTTCATGTATCCATGTTAAAGAAGTTCCTAGGTGATCCAACATCGATTCTACTTGTGGAAGGTTTGGGGGTCGATGAAGACTTGTCCAATGAGGAGGTACCTGTTGAGATCTTAGACAGACAGATCAAGCAGCTGAGGAACAAGGACATTGCCACAGTGAAGGTATTATGGAGAAATCATCTTGTTGAGGGTGCTACATGGGAGGCTGAGGCCTACATGAGATCCCGCTACCCTCATCTTTTCAGCTCTTGAGGTTAGACTTCCTACTCTTAAGTCTATGTTTCCTTATCTCTCCATATTTTGTTGTTATTGCTTGACTGTGCATAGTGATTATGTTATGACATGACTGGCATTACGATATATATTAGTAGTTTCATTCGGGGACGAATGTTTCTAAGGGGGGGATAATGTAACAACCCTAAAAATGAATAAGATAAGAAATGCTTAAGGTGTCAAGAATGCTTGCGATTAGATCAAGGTTCACACGGATTGATGCGCGTAGAACCAGAACTCAGAACCCTTACTCCGGCCAAGCCAACTAACTTGGGGAGTTATTTGAGCTTGGAAAGGTTGGAACCAACCATGTAGGGCTCTCGAAAATGAAAATTCAATCGAAGGAGTCTTTACCGAACTTAAAAAGAGGAAATCTTAAGTTTTGAGGGTCCAGGGGTAAAATGGTTTTTTCCAGGCCAAGGGAAATATCATAATTACCCTAAGGAATTGATTAATTAATTAATTAATTTAATTAAAGAACCGGTTCGGGTTGGGTCGACCCGAAATGACACATTTCGCGAAACAGTGACACCGAGTTCGAGACCCAATGGAAGCAACAAATTGGTGATTTAATTATTGTTTAAAATCTGATTTTTTATAAGGGCAAAATGGTCCTTTCAATTATAATTAATTAAATCATATTTTAAGTAATAAGGAGAGTCCTAAATTGACTAAGTCATTATCTAAGCCTAAACCACTTCACACGTTTCACTCTCTCACGTCTATCACATTCTCACGTTCAAACTCTCTTGTTTTGTCTCTGCCAAATAACGTTGAAGAACAGAAAATATAACAAAAGTTCTTCACACTTGAAGAACTCATGAAAAAGTCTAAGAAATTAAGCTAATCAAAAACGTTATGGCAAGGGGAGATTTCCGCCGAGTTGGTGGTGAAACTTTTGGTGAGTTGGACGTGGTTTTGGAGAAAGTTTTGGGCAGCAACTTCAACGTTTGAGCAATCAAATAAGGTATGGGTTTATTCTCTCTGGGTCCCTTTCCCAAGAGACCCCTTAAGACTGAGTTATTCAGTCCGAAAACTAGGGTTGTTTCCCCGTTGCATGTCCATATCACTAGCTCCCAATGATTCGTAGGTTGGGTATGTTTGCTGGTAGATTTAGGTATGTGTGATGTTTTTGTGCTGAATGTGAATATGTTTATGTATATGAAATCATGAAAATAACAATCAATGTGTGTTCCAAATTATGTGCCAGTGTGTGCAAGTATGTGATCGTGACAAGGGTCTCGGCTTTGATGCTCAAATCTGATAATGTTGTAGTTGTTATTTTACGTGCATAAATCCATGAAAATCCTGATGTTCATTAAAGGAAATGAGGCTGATTGAGTAACAATCTTGTAGCCAATTTAACCTATGAAGGATGCACCTAAAAATGTGTTTAAAGGGTCTATAAACGTACCCTATGAATCAAGCAAAAATGTCAATGAATATGAGCTGAAAAATGGCTAGAATTTCCAGCATCTTGTAAGTTTAATTTATGTAAAATGTTGATGAACAAAATCTGGGAATTTAAGTAAAAGTTAAAGCGATGAGGTCACTAGGATTCGAACCCGTGACCTCACCCTAGTGACAATTGTAATTCGCGAAAAAAGAAAAGAAAAAGGGGGCAGGGGGAATCGAAATCGGGCCTACTGGTTGAGGAAGAAGAGAACAAGATTTAAATAAATAAATGAGAGGCATGGGGATCGAACCCACGACCTCCAGGCTGCGAAAGAGAGAAGAAAAATTAAAGAAAAGAAAATGTGAAGCGTGGGAATCGAACCCACGACCTCAGGGCTAGAAAGGAGAATGGCGGAATTAATTGAGAAAATAAAGTGAGGGTGTGGGGGTTTGATCCCACAACCTCACTGCTAAACGCCTAGCTTGGTGAGTTTTAATTAAAAATAAAAAAAGGAGGTTGTGGGGTTTCGAACCCACAACCTAACAGCCCCTAGCGAAATTAAAATTAAAATAAGGAGGTTGTGGGGGTTCGAACCCACAACCTCCCCATTTCAAGTGAATATAATGAATAAAAATAAAAAATGTTGTGGTGGTTTGATCCCACAACCTTTTGGTTTAGGCGAAAAGGGTCAATAAGAGTTTAAATGAAAAATAAAAGGGGTTGTGGGGGTTCGATCCCACAACCCTTCGGCTAAATTAAGACAAAACCCAAGGAGATAAATAAAGATAGAATGTTGATGTTGGGATTCAATATAGGGTCCCAATGTCATGAAGACTAAAAATAAAATCAGTGAAAAATGTAAATGTTGTCCAAGTGATTCGAACTTGGGTTCCCTTGCCTAAATTTCCGTATTGATACATAAGTCATACGTGAATTAAATGTTTAAGAATAATGCCATCTACTTAGATCGAAATCAAGATCTTGGCATATATACAAGATACATAAGTCTTGTACTACATAATCTTAGGAATGTATGAGTCACTTAACGAACTATGAATGAAGCCTCATGGCTTGTTTGTATAGACCCTTAAGTCTAGCATACGTTTAAAAATAAGTGAACCTAAGATGTATGTAATGAAATGACGATACCCTAGAAGGGTTAAGTAAGAGTGTGAAACACACAAATGGCCAAGTATATTGGCATATGATGAAATGAACATTCACGTAAAATGGGGTGAGTAATTATGAAAAGCAAATGTGCTAATGTTAATGAATGTGGTGACAACATGATATGAGGCTAATGTAAAAGATGAGAACAATCTCAAATGAGCCTAAGTAAATGTTACCAAAACGTACTCACCTATGAGAGTGTAAAGTTAATGAAGAGACCAGTCTCTATGAACACTCTAATGAAAGTATTGAGATCAACACACTTAATACTAATGAGGAGATGAGAAATCATCTATTGAGCTATGATGTCCTCATACTAGAAGCCAGCTTCCATGACGTATGAGTTGAATGTAATGGAACTTTATACTGAGCACCGATAAACTAGTTATGAGAGGTGATGCCTTCTTTCGGGAAGGGTGGAGGTTCACGTAACTCTCATGAGATGAGACTGTCCGGCTTGTCTAGTATGGGTCTCCCTATATCTCCTGGTCTTCGAACCTATACTGCCAATATAGGGATCTGGCGGGGTTAAATTCCCATGTACAGTAGAATGTTTTGCGTCACCTTTGCCGGTGATTCCACCTCTTTTCGATGTGGGGGAGACACTGGATTTCATGATGCTCACATCATCTATGTCGTTTAAAGTTAAAGTTCCCAACGAATGAATGAGGACAGCCTCGAATGAAGCACATAATGAAATGAACGATACCAAAGGTGTTAGGATAAGATAATCAAGAGGTGATCTAGACTCATGTAATGACACTAGGTTATTCTTGATCATTGCACAGCAAACCCGATGAAAGTCTTAAACTACACCCTAGGTATAGCTGGTGTTCACACTGGCCTATGAACGAATTGAAAAGACGTACGTATGAATGAATTGAAGCAGACTCTGTGTTTGCTAATGAAGACTACCTAGTTTAGGTCCCATATGTTGAGCCCTTATTATGGAAAGTCTTAATGTCACGTCCATGATTCCAAGGTCTCATGGCATATGAATGGATGTTATAAAAGATGTTATGTAAGCTATGTGATATGTGCTATGTGGATGATGTTATGTGTTGTTTGCAATATGATAATTATGATGATGCATGTTACTCTCATGGCACGACTTTCCTAATCCAAATTTGGAAAGCTCACTGACTTTCCTAATCCAAATTTTGAAAGTTCACTAACTTTCCTAATCACAATTTTGCAAGTCCACTGACTTGACTTTCCATAATCATGTTGTTAGGAAAGAGTTATCCTTTCTCATGCATGTCCTTGGTGTGTGCTTGCATATACCCATACTTAGTACAAGTGTGTACTAACCTTATACAACTCTACAATTTTAGGTGCAGGCACAGGTGGACGCTAGAGTGTACAAGTTGACGTTGCAGCTATTCGGACGTGGAGCTTTCATCCGGACTTGGTAGGCCCTCATGCTTTCGAGGATGTCTACCGTTACTATCTAGCTTAGATATAGGCTTTAGCTAGTGGAGCATGTTCCACTAGTGTTTCTTTCTGTTTTTATTTCAGACACTATATTGGTGCCATTTTGGCAATTATACATTTATTACAGTATTGCACTGTTTCTTTCATTTGATTGTCTCTATATAAGATGATTGATTTGTGAACGCCCATGATGTTAAGTTTAAATTGTTTAGCATGAAATAAGAAAACAAAAAGTTCAAATTTTCCGCTAAAATTAACCTAAATGAAATAAGAATGACGTAAGTAGGCTTGTCTGCGACCTCTGAGAGGTCAACGACGCCGATCTCGTCTGGGGTCTAGATTTCGGTCGTGACATATAGTCTAAAGACGATCATTTCACTGTCGTTGTTTCAAAATTTTGTTGTAAGCCCTAAGTTGCATTTATACATTTGTATAAGGGTAATGCCCATATTGTTCTATTTCATTTAAATAGTTTAATATGAGACATCCTTATTAAGGCTATATTACGTATATTATCTATATGTGGCATAAAAGTAGAAGACTATGTAGTCTTTTTGTAAGAGGAGTCTAAGTAAACTCGCTATGAATATATTATGTGTAAGCGAGAGGTCTAAGTAAACCTCATGAAGTATATGTAGATGAAAAGCTTTGATTTTTTGCACTTTTTAACTTATGAATGTTATGATGAATGCTAAGAGGCTAGTCTTAGTCTTATCAGAGGATGACGATGCCGATTGTCTAGGGGGTACTTCCCAGATGTGACAATGACTTCCTATTGTAGTAATGCAAGTGGTGTGATCTACCATTTAGACTTCATAAGGAAGAGAGTATGAGCATAATGTGGTTTGGAGTAAAGAAATCCTCCTTAAAATGAATTGACCTTTGTTCATTTCTTTTATATGAACTCTATGATTTCATTTGTTTATGTTGTGACTAGGAGAAGGTAGTTGCTCCATGCACATAATTAAACATTGTAATTTCATATATGACCTTTATGGTAATACGTCTAGACAATAATATTGTAGTTGATCTACATTATTCATGATTTTTGTGATCCTAAATTATTTGCTTAGTTTTCTCATGATTTGAAGTTTGGATTATACCTATGTGTGCATTTAAAATCCATTGTATGTCTAACCTTATGATAAAATAATGAGCATGCATAAAGTTGGAGAAGCATGCATGGAAACAATTCTAGGAGTAGTCTATATTTGATTTTGTTGTTTAATTGCATGATAGTGTGAAGTTAGTGTTTCCTTGTATGTTTGGTGCACTTGACTGTTACATGATAACATGTTTAAAGATGTGAGCTGTTGTATGGGTCATTGAATCCTTGAAAGTGTTTTTAAAGTTCCAATTGTCATTCGAGGACGAATATTCCCAAGTAGGGGATATTGTCAAGACCCTCAAAATGAACTAAGACATCTAGAGCCTCATATGTGCCTTAAAGAGTTAATAACATTTTAATTAAGTGTATCAAATATTTTAATATTCGTTTTAATAAGTGTGGGAGTCAAACGTCACAGCACGACAAAGACATCCGGAATCTAGTCGTTTGTGTGCTAGTGTGCCTTTGTATGTTTTCCTTGTGTTGGAAAGTTGTTTGGAGTATAAATTGATGAGGTAAGATCCTACCATCTATACGGACGTATTTAGGGTCAAAATGTTCTGCTACAACTGTCCAAGGACCAACTTAGGGGTCTTTGAGGAGGACCCAACCTTGGGCCAACAAGCTGCCCAAGGGAGCGGCCAGTTGCTCATCCATGAAACCAGTCAGCGTCATGGATTTGGTTCTCCTATGGACAAAAAGTTGGTCCGTGTTGAGGACTCTATAGTCCAAAAAATTAATTCCAAAAATCATGTGGGAACACCTCCGCGACGCGGACTAGTTCGTCAACTATAATTGAGAAAATGAAAGCTAAGTTTGACTTATCTAAAAAGGTCCAACTAATTTGGGGGTATTTTGGGTCCTTTGGAAGTCGGTTATAAATGGTTTTTAAGTCATATTTAACCCCTTTTACGAAGGTTAAAACCCATTACCGAATAAGAAATCAAAAATCAAAAACACTCTTCTCTTCCAAATTCTCTCAAACATCCATTGGAGGCCAAACTCAAGCTCAAGCTAGAAGATGAATTTTGAAGTCCTTGCTTCTCCAAATGTGTCGTCTTTATTCTATTAAGGTATGTTAAACCTTGAGACTTAGTTAACCTTTCATCTAAGGAGTTATTTCAAAGGTTTTCCAACTTTATTCTAAGGTCAAAAGTCCTATCTTTCAATCTAGCCATGGGCTCATTGTCAAATTGATTTCAATGTCATTCTAATGATATATTTATGATTGATCAATACTTTTTTGGGGATTTTCAATCTGATTCCATGAAGAAACCATGATCTCCTAAATCCTTCAAATTAGCCTTTAATGTGGGTCTTGTGATCTTGATTAGATGATGATCCAATTATGATTTAGTTATAGTGTATTGCTTAGTCCTAATGTTATCTATGTAAATTGGTTATGAATTGTTGGTAATTTATCAATGATGATCATATCTTGGAGAGTAGGTATGTTGACCTATTTCCTCTAATTAACATAGACTGAATATTGAATTGTGTTAATTGGTACGGTCCACTTACGGTGGTTGTGTTTACATTCCTGTCTATATTTTCTGTTGTGACCATGGACTTGAAGGGAATAGATGTAGAGTGGATTGATAAGATGATTATCATGACTATGAAGTTATGTGTGTAGTCTTCCGTTCTAGTTGCATGATCTAGGTGTGTTGATGATGTTATGTATATGTGATAATCGTGTTAGGGTTAGGTATTGTCTGCATGACTAGTTGTGATGAATACTCTTGTAGCATGACCCCTACCTTTGTAACCCCACATGAATATGTGATCTTATGCATGTTAGGAGTCTTCTATTGTAATGTTGAATATGCTCTTGTCTCCTATGATGTAATATGGGTGTGTGACCTAGATTCCCTAGATGTTCGATTTATGAGTTGGTCATGACTTGAGGGATACATTGTATATGTGTTGTGATACTTGGAGTGTGGTTTCATAAATAGCTAGGTTGTTGCTCTTATGTGATCATGATAACCAATTTGAACACACATACACTCTCATACATAATTATGAGTACGATAGATTCATCGTTTCAATAGAAATGATAGTTCTCATATGCATTCTCATTTGTTACTATACATGTAAAGTGTATGATTAATGAATTATAAGCATTTATTTCCTAGAGGTGTAATAAATTAATGAGTCCTTATATGATGATATGAAGTATGTTGGGCTTATGTCTAAAAGCATGTGTGGTATGTTAAGGAATGTGATTCGCCTATTTCTAGGGTGACTTTCTAGGATCACTAGGTGTGAGTAGTATTATGGGATACAATTTGTACATTGCACTTGTGATATTTGGAGGTTATATTAGGTGATGGTTCTTATGTGAAGGTTATGTCATATGATGTGCTTATGACTCTATGATTATATGTGGTTGTGTTGATGAAACATATTTATGACAGACCATCTTGTGTGACCTTAAGGTAATACATTGTACTAAGTAATACTTCAGAGTTTCTTAAGGAAAGAAGTAAAGGTAAAAGTTAGGTAAGGTGTTGTATGAATTATATGTGCCTCAAATGCGATAAGTTGTTTTATGTGTTATTATAAATATGGTCCATGTCTATATGATATATGTGAAGTATATTATACTTTTTGTATCAATGTTCATGAAGTTTACTAAAAAGACATGATGTATGATTTGTAACTAAATTTCCTCTTTGAATGCATGTCTTTGCATGGTTGCCATACTTAGTGCATTCTTGTACGAATACCCTTATTCTTCATCTTTTTACACAAAGTGTAGGTTGTAATGGCTAGAAGATGTTCCTTAAAGTGAAGGGCTTGATGTATTTTTTTCTCAAGCTCCAAAAAGGGATCCATTAGATTCAAGGATTCGTATATCAAGATGTTATTCAAGGATTCCTATGTCAAGATGTTTTTTAGGTTAAGGCCGTTAATGGAATGTGATAGATGAAAATCCCTCAACAAACATTCTATAGTAACCGGCCAACCCTAGAAAACTTCGAATGTCGGTAGGATCCAGAGGTCTACGCCAACTTTTGACAACTTCCGTCTTTCCCGAATTAACCTCAACCCCTTCAGTAGAAATAATGTGACCAAGAAAAGCTACCGACCTTAACCAAAATTCACTTTTGCTAAATTTAGCGAAAAGTTTGTTATCTTTGAGAACTTGGAAAACTATTATCAAATGATCCGTATGATCATCCTCACTCCTTGAGTATATCAAAATATCGTCAATAAAGACAATCACGAAAAAATCAAGATATTTTCTAAAAACTCAATTCGTGAGGTCCATGAAATCCGCAGGTGCATTTTTTAGACCGAACGACATAACAAGGAATTCGCAATGACCATATCTTGTTCGAAATACCATTTTTGGAATATCAACCTCCCTCACCCTAAGTCGGTGATAACCCGATCTGAAGTCAATCTTTTAAAAGTAGCTAGCTCCTTGGAGTTTATCAAATAGGTCATCAATCCTAGGGAGCGGGTTCATATTATTTATGGTGACATTGTTCAATTGGCGATAATTGATACACATTCTCAAAGACTCATCCTTCTTCTTTACAAATAATACCGGGGCACCCCAAAGAGATATGCTTGGTTGGATTAAACCCTTATCTAGCAAATCATTGAGTTGAGCCTTTAGTTCTTTCAACTCGGCTGGGTCCATCCGATAAGGAGGGATCAGAATAAGTTGTGTATCCGGTAATAGATCTATACCGAAGTCAATCTCCTATTACGTAGGGATTCTGGCAAGATCATCAGGGAAGACGTCCGGAAAATCCCTCACCAGGGGTACCGACTCTATGGGAGGGACCTCGGATTCAAGATACATGACTCTTACTATGTTATATAAACTACCCTTTGCAATCAACTTGCAAGCTTTTAAACACGAAATGATCTTACCCCTAGGATTTGAGTTTCCTCCCTTACACTCAAAAAAGGGTTCATTCGGAAATTGAAATTTTACCACCCTTGATCTATAATAAATAGAGGCAAAACACGCATACAACCAATCCATTCCCAATATTATATCGAAATCTAGCATATCAAGTTCCATCAAGTCAACCAGCATAACTCTATTGGGCAAGGAAATGGGAAACGTTTATAGACACCTTTGGCCACTACGGAATCACCCATCGTTGTAGAAACCGAGAAAGGCTCATCTAAGATGTCGGGTAGTATATCATCTTACTACTTGGAATTAAGATGTGGAGGCTTCCACACGTCACGCCTCCTTCACATGGTAGGCAAAAATTGCCTCACCACGTGGGTAATTAACGAAGCTCTCTACCTCGACCTGGATTTAAGAAAAAAGATGTTGAACTTCCCCCGCTATGCGCAACTACTTCCCAGATTCGTTCGTGTCGATTTTAAGTCAATTTGACTTCACAAAAAGACTCAATTAAGTGAGGGGTATTTTGGGTAATTTAGGGAGTGACTATACATTGATTTAGGATAAGTTTTATGTCATTTTAACTCACCCAAATCAAATCCCAAATAAATATTCAAAAGCTCTCACTTCTCTCTAAATTCTCTCTCTAACTCAACCACTATTGAAGAGCATTGGAAGATTTGAGAAGAAGACCAAGTTCTCAACTTTTCATCTCAAATTTCGTGGATTATGTCTTCATTAAGGTATGGATTCATCACTCTTGGGTTTCCTTTCCCCAAGAGGTCCCACCAAAGTGCATTTCTAAATCACCCAATTCAAAGGGTTATCTTCTAAGAATGAATTTTCTTCTAAACTTGAAATTGATGATTGATTATGACTAATTCTGATTACCCATGGCTAATTAAGTGTAGATTATTGAGTAATTGATGTTTATTAATGATAATCCGTGTAGATCATGTCATTTTCCCAATTTCGCCAAATCTTAGATCTTGCTTATGAATTGATGGGAATTGATGAATGTGTTGATTGTTAGACTTGTTTTAACTATCCTAATTCATTTATGGACTGTCTAGGGTCATATATTGTTGGTATTGAATATAACTCTTAAATAATTCATGATGAACCCTATTTCCCAAACCCTAGGTCATGGATTGATGTTAAATTGGTTAGTAATGACACAATCGACTTAGATATTGTATAGATTACTATTGTATGATGTTATTAAGCCTATTGATGGGTGAAAATGGTTGGTTGATGGTAAGACAATGAGGAAGTCTTATGAAGGTGAGTTGGTAAGACCTTATGATATTTAATTTTTACTTCAATTGTGATGGTTTATACTTGATGATGATGTCCAATTGAAGTACTAACTGTTATTACATTAAATAGGTGATGGTATGATGAATGTAATTGAAATGTATAGATTATACGGATTGTGAGATTTTGATTAAGGTTGATGATATAAGGATGATTGTGAATCACTTATGCGCCTTATTATGATATGATGATTATATTGATTATCTCATAAATGAAGGTTTGCAACGAACGGACATTCTCATGCAATTCTAAATGAGCTAATGATTATTATATACAAGGGGTTAGTCTCCTATGACCTACATTAAGCTATGATTAATTAATAAAGGCTTAAAGACATTTGAAAAAGGGACTTTAGCTTAGCACCGAGTGAACTAGTTATTAGAGGTGTCCCTTCCCAATGTGGGAAGGTAGGTTCACAATGGTTTTCATGAGATAGAGACTATAATTCAATGTAAGTAAAGAGGGTCTCAAGTACATCTCCTATTTCTTAAACTACGTTGCCCCCATAAGAATAATAGCTAGTGGATCCACCTAGAATGTTACGTTCAATTTTTAGTTCTACCTTTGCAAGTCGACCACCTTCTTTTGGTGTAGGGTTTCATGACACCGGATTCAACATTTAACTCATGTGGTCTATGTAGGTTAAGGCAATTATTCCCGAAAGTAAAATGAAGTAATAAAGTGAACACTAACTAGGGTGACTTAAGGGTTTTGACTTAGTGTAGGTAGGGGTATGGGACTATATCTATACATTGAACAAGTTGGCCTTTAGTGAAGTCCTAGGAAAGTTGTTGTTATGTTATTATGTATTATGATATCATGAAATGTATAATGTTGACATTAAATAATGTTACTCTTATATGATGTTGGTTACATAGATAAACATGGTACTAGTCTAAATTGGTATATATGGTGATGACTACCTATCATTGTATGTGTTGTGAAACAAGGCATTACATATGATCTCCTATCTTGTTTACTTGATTGTATTGGGTTATGGGGCTCCACATGAGCAATGCACTTGTGGTCTTGGGATGGGATTGTTGGTAGGGGTCTTGAATATTGATGATATAAACTAATGAACATGAAATGCTAATATGAAATTATGATGATATTGTTCCTATTTATGATCATGTCTTATGTTGTGATACTTATCTCGTTTTTGCTCTCTTGCATGTGCATAAAGACATTCAAAATGACTTAGCATGTTTCTAAAGAAATTGTCCCTTTTATGCATGTCTTCGAATGAATTTATGCGTATATATCCATACTTAGTACAAATGGCGTACTAACCCATTTTTGTATGTTTCAACAAATATGTAGGTTCCGGCCATTGAGTTTCTAGGATGCCAATTGAAGAAAACTTTTACTCTTTTATTCAATTGTTGGTAGGTCCTCATGTTCTAGGATGTTACCTATTTCTACATTCTAGCTTTGAAGTTGTATTGTCATAAACATAATGATATTTCCTATATCATTTGGATATTTATATAATCCTATATTGTCATGTTGACTGTGTATTGGCTATGTCCAATAGTTTTACTTGTTTAGATTGTTTAATATGATAAAAAGAATAACAATAATTCCTATGTATCTTATGTTGTCTAGATGAGAAATCTATGTATGCTTCATATGCGAGGAGTCTAATTAAACTCCACATGTAGTATGCGAGAGGTCTATGTAAACATCAGTATATATCTATATACGAAAAGTTTTAAGTTCTCCGCATTTTTAACCTATGAAATGTAATGACAAATGCTAAGAGACTAGTCTAGTCCTCTCCGAGGACGATGATGCTGGTTATAGCTGCGGGGTGCTCCCCGGTCGTGAAACTTTTCGATCCATATAACGACCATGCGCATTCGACCCATCATTTTCCACCCTCGTCCTCTTTTTCTCCTTCTTAAGTTTTGACTCCTCTATTTGTTGGGAAAAACTCATGAGGACGCAGATATCAATATCATCAACAAGAATTTCCTTACGGCATTCTTCTTCAAATATTTCAGACACCCCCGTCATGAACCTATTCATCAAATCCCTAGGACTTGCTACCAAATATGAAGCATATTTGGACAAAAGAGTGAACTTTAAAGCATACTCCTTAACACTCAAATTTCCTTGCTTAAGGTTTATGAATTCCTCAAATTTAGCCTCCCACAACTATCTAAGAAAGAACCTATCAAGGAAAGTCAACTTAAAAGTCTTCCAATCTATTAGGTCCGCTATGGGCCTAGAATCTTTCCATTGCTCATACAAAATTTGGGCCACATCTTTCAAGTGATACACACCTAGTTCCATTTTCTCCGTAGAAGTAAATACCATAATAGAAAGAGTCTTATTAACCTCGTCTATGTACGCATTTGGATCCTCCTCCACCTTGGAGACACTAAACTCCAGAGGGTTCATTCTCAAGAACTCCCTAATCCTATAAGAACTCATTACTCCTATAGGGTTTTTAGAGACACCACCTATATATTTTCTTGGGCCGTCATTGCTTGAGCCAACAAATTCATAGAAGCTCTAAACTCCTCTAGAGTGAAATTCCTAATTGGACGGTCATTAGGAACTTGAGGAAGAACTTTTTCTCCCTACGGAGGAACTTGATTTGGAACTTGTGGAGGAATCTTTTGATCCCCATTGCACTTCCCTTCCCTCTGAACATTATCCCTAGTTTTAGCCATAACCTGGACAAAATCATAGGCAAACATTAGAAAATGGTCTACAAAAGCCAAACTATATGGCACGACTAAGCACAATTAAAAAGTAAGACTTTCCTAAGCATCCCATGGTCTCCTACACATAGATGTGTCGCGACTCAACATTGAATAGAACTCTACTAAACGTGGTTTATAAGACATCCTAGGACAATTTTATTATCTTATGCTCTAATCCAAAGTTTGTAACGACCCTTAAGTAGACCCTAGGTGTTACACGACGTACTTGACCTCGAAGTTGTCTTATACAAGCCCTTAGCTTCATTACATAACATCATATAATAATGGAGAGAATTAAAAACTTTTCATTAAACATAGTAAGAAAATCAGTTCATAAAATCGGAAGTCTTTTGTCAAGGCCAGAGAGTATACCCTAGAAGATATGATATTCTCGAATAACAACGCGGCGTACTTGACCTCTCGGAGGTCTTGTACAAGCCCTTGAACACCATTCATTATATATATATATATATATATATATATATATATATATATATATATATATATATATGAAAAGTACACAGATTTAAAACTTTTTTTTCAAAACGTAATGGGGAAGTAATTTTATAAAATGTCTAACATGTCTCAAAAACCATTTATGACATCATGAGTACAATAGTCTTGGGTCAAGTCCAATAAAAGTCTAACATAAAGGAAAACATGAAGACAACATAATGGTTGTAGTCCTCGTATCTTATGAGGACTCACCAAGTCTTCACTTCTTGAAACATTGGAAACTCTACCCTTCAAGCACCCTCAATCTTCTCAAGACCCTACATGGACAACATGTTGGCAATATGCGTTAGTACGATATGTACTAATTATGGAACCTATAATACCAAAACATAAGATATCTCAAGGGGTTAGTCAATAATGGACATAATCATAAGAGATAAAGACATAAGTATAACATGAATGTCATAAGCATATTAAAGCATCGCAAAACATATAAGAGTTCATACCTAAATCATTCTCCTTATTACTCAAATGAACTAACTCACAAGCCACCTCTAAGTAAACATGTGCAAGGCTAAGGTAGCATCCCGTAATACTACTAAAGCGAAGTACATCTCTTTGGTCATTCTTGATCATAGCCCACTATCATAATTAAGACCTAAGTTCATTATCACATATGAGAACTTTGCCCCTAGGCCACCCCAAAGAACTTTTGTGCAATGTATGTGAAGCATCCCATACTACCTGACACACTAAGCGTATCTTGAAGTCACCCTATCTAGTTTCATGTGATTGTACGAATCTCTAGTAAACCTAAGCTATTCATACTAAAGAGTACTATACCCTAATTATTTCCTCAAAACATTCTTGTGCAATGAACATAAGGCAGCCCATACTACCTCATATACTAAGCCTATGTTGAAGTTATCCTTAACATGTCCACCTTCCATAACCTTATCATTACTTAAGTTCATTTAATAAGATTCTCTCATCTTGGGTCTACTTTACTAGGAAAGGGAACTCTAGTCCAATCCTGTAACAACCCGAAAATAACTATGCGAGTTAGTTGAGCTAGGTAAGGTTGGGACCAACCATGTAGGGCACCCGAATTGAAGAGATTCACCCGGATGAGTTTTTACCGGACTTGAAAGGGGTAATCTTAGGTTTGGAGGGTCTAGGGGTAAAATGGTCTTTTCCAGTCTAGGGGTAGTATTGTAATTAACCTAAGTATTTAATTAATTAATTAATTAATTCAAAGAGGGGGGCAATTCGGGTAGGGTTGGCCGAATTTGACTCTTTTTCGCAAGTTAAGCTTCACCCGGGTTCGATCCTTGGTGGAAGCAATGTTAAATTAATTAATTTATATTGATTATCTGATTTAAGTAAGGGCATAATTAGTAATTTCACCTAAGCCTTTAAAAAATCAGATTTTAATTAATGAATGAGGATTCCTAGTTTGACTAATTCCTAAACTAAAACTCCTAATCCTAAGCTACCTATCCACTCTCTTTCTCACGCCTACTTACTCTCAATTCTCACGTATCTCCACATTTCTCTCACGTCTGACCATCAGTAAAAGAACAGAGAAAAACCAAAGTTCAACACTTGAAGAACTTACACACAAAAACTCAAACGAATAACTAAGCTAAAACCGAAAAAGAAAAAACATTGTTCTTGACGGGTTGTGCTTGGAGTTTGGTGGTGAGGGTTTGGTGTCGTGGAGTTGGCTGATATTGGTGAAGATTTGGAATGCACCTAAAGATGTACTAAATGATCCACGAAATGTCCTAAGAACTAATGTGTAAATGCTGCAAAAAGGGACTAGAAAAACGTGATCAAATTTCCAGCATTCTGGAAATTTGGTTCGGCCAACTTACTGGAAAAAAATTGAGTTTTAAAAAAAAATTAAAATGAATGAGGTCATTGGGGATTGAACCCAAGACCTCACCATATGCAAGCTATAAAAAAATTCAATAATAAAAATGAGGTAAGGGGGATTCGGAATGGGGTAAGGCTCAAGTGAAGAGTTAGGAGAAAAATGAAAGAAAAATAAAATGAGTGGTGTGGGGATAGAACCCACAACCTCTCGTATAGGTGAGGGAGAGAGGAGAAAAATGAAAGAAAAATAAAATGAGGTGTGTGGGGATCGAACCCACAACCTCTCGGATAGACAAGGAAGTTAGGAGAAAAATTAAATAAAAGAAAAATGAGGTTGTGGGGGATCGATCCCACATCCTCTCGGTCTAAAATCATAAAAGTCAAGGAGAGAAAAGTAAGAATGTAGGTGTTGGGATTCGAACTTGGCTCCCCAAGCTGAAATTTTAAATCAAAATTTAATATATGACTAAGTGTTGCTCAAGGGATTTGAAATCGGGTTCCCTTTCCCAATTTTGTATTGATGCATAAGTCTTACGTGAATAAATACTTAATGAAATCTACCTATACGAATCGAAATCGAGACCTTGGCATACTTACAAGATGCATAAGTCTTGTACCACATATTCTTGGGTAAGTATGAATCACTTAGACGAATTATGAACAAAGCCTCATGGCTTGTACGTATGGGTTCAAAAGTCCAACGTACGTTTAAACATAAATGAACCTAAGATGTATGTGATGAAATGATGTGACCCTAGGAGGGTTAAGTAAGAATGTGAAACACACCAAAAGGCCAAGTGCATTGGCATATGACGAAAGAAACATTCACGTAATAAGGTGAGTAATTATGTTATACTATGATGCTAATGAAAATAGTGACAACATGATAATAGGCTAGTGCAAGTGAGACAAGCTGCATCTACGCCTAAAAATCGATGTCACTAAATGAAATTTCTAAGAGAGTATATTTATGCTAAATGATGAATAAATCAAGAAAGAATGGCTACATGAGGATATGCTAGTACAAGTGAGACAATTTGTATCTACGCCTAGAATCAATGTCCCTCAATGTAAATTCCAAGAGAGCATATGTATGTTATACGATGAACAAATAATCAAAGGTGAGTAAAGATGAAATGAAAAGATGTTAAGAAAGAACAGGGTGGCATCACAATATGAGGCTAGTGCAAGTGAGAAAAGTTGTACCTACGCCAATATGAGGTCACCAAAAGTACTCACCTAAGAGAGTGTTGAATATTAAGAGACAAGTCTCAATCACACTCTATATGTAAGTGTAAGGACAATTCACACTTAATACGTAAAAAAGAGATGATAAATCATGTAATGAGCTATGACTACCTCATGCTAGAAGCAAGCTTCATTGATGTATGAGTTGAACGTAAATAGGAACTTTAAACGGAGCACCGATAGGCTAGATATGAGTGGTGATGCCTTCTTTTGAGAAGGGCGAAAGTTCACGTAATTCTAATGAGATGAGACTTTCCACCAAGGTGGGTATGGGTCTCCCTAAATCTCCTAGTCTTTGAACTATGCTGCCATCATAGGGAACTATCCATTGGTTTTCCACCTAAGCGAGCTAGGGATGTTTTGGTTTCACCTTGGCCAGTGACTCCACCTCTTTTCGGTTTGGGGAAGACACCGGATTTCATGATGCTCACATGATCTATGTCGGTTAAAGTTGAAGTTCCTCAAAGTATGAAATATAATGAAATGAATGATAACAAAGGTGTTTGGATAGGATAATCAAGAGGTGAACTAGACTCAAGTAATGACACTAGGTCATTCTTGGTCATTGCAGAGTGAACCCAATGAGAGTCTTAAACAACATCCTAGGTATAGCTGGTGCTCACACTATCCTACGAACGAATGAAAATGAAGTAAGTATGAATGAATGAAGTAGACTCTGTGTTTGCTAAAGAAGGCTCCCTAGTTGAGGTCCCATATGTTGAGCCGTCATTTTGGAAAGTCCTAATGTTAAGTTCGTGATTCCAAGGTCTCACGGCATATGAACGAATGATATGTAATATATGTATGTGCTATATGAAATATGTTATGTGATGTGTGCAATATGAAATATGTTATGTGATGTGTGCAATATGAAAAGAATTATGATGTATGTTACTCTCATAGCATGACTTTCCTAATCTGATTTGGCAAGTCAAACTGACTTGGCTTTCCATTATTCATATCGTTAGGAGAGAGCTCTTCTTAATCATGCATGTCCTTGGTGTGTACTTGCATACACCCATACTTAGTACAAGTGTGTACTAATCCCATACATTATACTATTTTAGGTGCAGGTTCAGGAGGGTGTTGAAGACATTCATTGCAGCATTTCATACATCACAGCTTTTCATACGGACTTGGTAGGTTCTCATGCATTCGAGGATGCCTGCCGTTATGTTTCTAGCTTAGTAATAGGTTTAGGCTAGTGGAGTATGTTCCACTAGTATTTCTTTCCTATTTTGTTTAGACTTATGTAATGGTGCCATTTTGGCAATTGTTACTTATGTTATAAGACTATTTATTTCCATATTGAATGATTCTTTATTACATGTTTGATACACATGAGCAATGAACTTCTTTATACGCATATGCATGTCATAATTGTGAAGTCTATGTATACTTCAAACAAAACAAAATGTTTCATATTTTCCGCTAAAATTAACCTAACGAATGTAATGACGACGTAAGTAAGATTGTCTGCGACCTCTGAGAGGTCAACGACACCTGTTGCAATTCGGATTCCAGAATCCGGTTCGTGACAAACTTGGTATCAGATCATTATGTTAAATATCCAAGACATCTGGCTCATATCAACCACGTTAAGTAGTTTCTAAGTTATGGTAGTGAAGTGCACCACTATCATGAATTAGAGACTGCATAATGTTTAGGAAAATTCCCTTCTTCTGATCTTATCGTGCCTTCTCTAATGTCTGATTACTTGGTGTTATGAGCGTATCTAAAATCAATTCTTATCTTTCAGAAAATGAACACAAGGAGGAACGCTGGTCGGGGATGAGGAGGAGCAGCTGCTGGGGGCAACCAAGTTCCATCCCAGGCCCCAGCTGCTGGAATTGAGATGCCTGTTAACCCAGCTGGATTGACAGATGGAGAAGTGAGGACAGCCTTGGCACTGATGGCCCAAGCCATCACTTTACAAGCTCAGGCTATGACAGCCCAGGCGGAGCAACGAGGTGTTCCCACAGATAATCCACCTGCCAGCACCATGGCTAACATGTTAAGGGACTTTACGAGGATGAATCCTCCCGTTTACACTGGATCTAAGACTGTGGAGGATCCCAGGAGTTTGTGGATGAGATCCAAAAGATACTGTGTGCAATGGGTTTGACTGAGGTGGAGAAGGCTGAACTGGCATCCTACCAACTAAAGGATGTAGATCAATCCTGGTATAACATGTGGCAGGATAGCATGGCCTTAGGAGAAGTTACTATGACTTGGGATCTTTTCAAGACGGCTTTTTCGGATCGGTTCTTTCCTAGAGAAATAAAGGAGTCTAAGGTTGAGGAATTCATCAACCTTAAGCAGGGCTCGTTGTCAGTCAGGGATTACTCCCTGAAGTTTGTAAAACTTTCCAGGTATGCCACTTCTCTTGTGTCTAACAGCAAAGACGAGATGAGTAGATTCTTGATAGGGATTGCTAAGGATCTCGAGGAGGAGTGTAGGGCATCTATGCTGCATGACAATATGGACCTTTCCAGGCTTATGGTCCATGTCCAACAAGTGGAGGAAAGCAGGAAGAGGAAGCACACTAGGGCAGGGAACAGGTCAAGGCAAGGTGAGGAGAATTTTTCGAGGAATAGTAGTACTGAAATCAGGGATAAGACCAGGTTTAAGAAGGGACTCTCCCACCAAAGGGAGTCAAGTTCATCCAAGGGCCGCTATGATAGGTATTACGAGTTTAGATTTAAGAGAAACAATGAAGTAGATACACCTCAGGAGAGGCAACCTTGTAGGAAGTGTGGCAAACTGCATGGAGGAGAGTGTATGATGGGCTCTAACGCTTGTTACTGTTGTGGCAAACCGGGTCACATGATGAAGGACTGTCTGAATAGGAGAAGTCAAGAAAAATAGAATGAGAAAGTTCAGCCTAATGGTCCAAGTGAAGAGGCTCCAAGGAGGCAATGATTCTTCGCACTCAAGTCTAGGGGTGCAGAGGAAGACACTTCTGGTGAAGTCTCGGCTATGTAGCCTTAATTAGTCTTTCATTTATTTGACTGTGTATGGTGTTTATGCACTACTATGAGGTTAATATGTTTGAGTCATCATGTTGGTTACTGATTTGTATGACTTATATGTTTACTTATGTTGTATGCTTCTATGAGACTTTAGGAAAGAGTTCCTTAGTCTAAGAATGTGAAGCTGCTAGTAGGTTTCAAGGATGTGCACCATCATGTTAATATGTGAATCAGATATTCACCAATGAGGAGTATTGAATTGCCTATGTATGCATATGTTCTATAGATGACTTACTTGTTGCTAGTAAAGAGTAGTGTCATTCGGGGACGAATGTTCCTAAGGGGGGCATAATGTAACAACCCGAAAATAACTATGCGAAGTAATGCCTAAACGTACCTGAATGCCTAGATTAGACTGGGTTCACACGGCTTGATGCGCGTGGAACCATACCTCAGAACCCATGCACTAGCCAAGCCAACCAACTTGGTGAGTTAGTTGAGTTAGGCAAGGTTGGGACCAACCATGTAGGGCACCCGAATTGAAGAGATTCACCCGGATGAGTTTTTACCGGACTTGAAAGTGGTAATCTTAGGTTTGGAGGGTCTAGGGGTAAAATGGTCTTTTCCAGGCTAGGGGTAGTATTGTAATTACCGTAAGTATGTAACAACCCTAAAAATGGATAAGATAAGTAATGCTTAATGTGTCTAGAATGCCTACGATTAGACCAGGGTTCACACAAATTTATGCGCGTAGAACAAGACCTCGGAACACTTGCTACAACCAAGACAACTAACTTGGGGAGTTATTTGAGCTTGGAAATGTTGGGTCCAACCATGTAGGGCTCTCGAATACGAAGATTTACTCGAAGGAGTCTTTACCGGATTTAAAAGGGGAAATCTTAGGTTTGGAGGGTCTAGGGGTAAAATGGTCTTTTTTCCAGGATAAGGGTAGTATCTTAATTACCCTAAATATATAATTAATTATTTAATTAATAAGGTGGAGGGGCAATTTGGGGAGAGAGGGCCGAAACTGGGCTCTTGAAGTGAAGTTTTTCTCCACCCGGGTTCGAACCTAGGTGGAAGCAATGAATTAAAGTTGTTTTTAATTTAAGTTGGTAAATTAATGTGATTAATTTATATTTATTATTTACTGATTTAAAATAAAAAGAAATCAGATTTTTAATAATTAAATAAAACATTAATTGATTAAGTCCTAAACTAGACTCCTAAGCCTAATAAAACTCCCACTCTCTCACGTCTATCTCTCAACTCTCACGCTCAATCTCTCTTCTTTTTTTTATGATTTTCTCTGCCAAATAACTTTCAATAACAGAAAAATAAACCAAGTTCTTCACACTTGAAGAACTCACATCACAAGAAAATAAACGTTAATCACACGTTAGGCAAATGGAGGTTGTCCGTCGAGTGGTGTTGACATTGAGGGGACTTGGACGTGATCATGGGTGAAGTTTTTGGGAAGAAAGTTGAGGGTTTAACGACAAAAAGGTATGGGTTCTCTTCTCTCTTGGTCCCTTTTCCAAGAGACCCCTTAAGGTTCAGATTATTCAGTCCGAAAACTAGGGTTGTTCCCCGTTCCATGTCCCTGTCACTAGCTCCCAATGATTCGTAGGTTGGGTATGATTGCTGGTAGATTTAGGTGTATGTTGTGTTTCGTGATGAATATATTTATGTTTGTGTATTTGAAATTGTATGAATGACAACCAATGTGTTTTTGAAACTATGTGCATGTGTGTGCAAGGCTTGATGCTCCAAAATGTGTAATGTTATGGTTGTTATTTTACGTGCATAAACCTATGTAAATCGTGATGTTCATGTAAGATAAAATGTGGCTGATTTAAGTAACAATCTTTTGGCTAAACGAATCTATGAAAAATGCACCCCAAAACGTGTTAAACGGTCTACGAATTACTCTATGAGTTCACGTGAATAATACTGATGAAATTGAGCTGAAATGTGACCAAATTTCCATCAACTTACAAGTTTATTTAGGCTTAATGTAGATGAACAAATCTGGAAAATTAATTAAGTGTAAATTAGGTGAGGTCACTAGGATTCGAATCCGCGACCTCACCCGTGAGATACAATAAAAACGTGAAAGAAATGGTGGTCAAGGGGATTCAATCTCGGGTGCCTTTGGCTGAAAAATAAAATACAAAATTAAGAATGAGAGGAGTGGGATTCGAACCCACAACCTCTTGGTCAGAACTTAAAGAAAAAATGAAGAGAAAATAAATGTGAGGCGTGGGAATCGAACCCACGACCTCAAGGCAGTAGAGGAGAGTAAGAGAAAAATGAAAAGAAAAGAAATGTGAGGCGTGGGAATCGAACCCACGATCTCAAGGCAGTGAAGGAGAGTTAAGAGAAAATGAAGATAAAAGAAATGTGAGGCGTGGGAATTGAACCCACGACTTCTAGGCAGTGTAGGCGAAATAAGATAAAAATAAAGAGAGGCCGTGGGGGTTTGATCCCACATCCTCATGGTCAACTCGAAATAGACAAGGAGAAATAGGTAAAAAAAAAAAAAAAGGGGCTGTGGGGTTTCGATCCCACAACCCCTTGGACATGTAAGAGGAAATTCAAAGGAGTAAAATAAAGAGGAAACGTTGATGTTGGGGCTCGATCTAGGGTCCCAATGTAATGTGGACCAAAAATAAAATAAATGAAAAATGTAAGTGTTGTCCAAGGGATTCGAAACCGGGTTCCCTTGCCCAAATTCCGTATTGATACATAAGTCATACGTGAATTATATATTCAAGAATAATGCTGCCCACATAGATCGAAATCGAGATCTTGGCATACATACAAGATGCATAAGTCTTGTTCTACATAATCTTAGGAAGATATGAATCACTTAAACGAACTATGAACGAAGCCTCATGGCTTGTATGTATAGAACCATAAGTCTAGCATACGTTTAAAAATAAGTGAACCTAAGATGTATGTAATGAAATGATGTAACCCTAGAAGGGTTAAGTACGAGTGTAAAACACACTAAATGTCAAAGTGCATTGGCATACGATGAAATGATTATTATGTAATGAAATGATGAAACCCTAGAAGGGTTAAGTAAGAGTGTGCAACACACAAATGGCCAAGTGCATTGGCATATGATGAAATGAACATTCACGTAAAAAGGGGTGAGTAATTATGAAGAGCAAATGTGCTAATGTTAATGAATGTGGTGACAACATGATATCAGGCTAATGTAAAAGATGAGAACAATCTCAAATGAGCTTAACTAAGTGTTACCAAAACGTACTCACTTATGAGAGTGTAAAGTTAATGAAGAGAACAGTCTTTATGAACACTCTAATTAAAGTATTGAGATTAACACACTTAATACTAATAATGATATGAGAAATCATCTATTGAGCTATGATGTCCTCATACTAGAAGCCAGCTTCCATGACGTATGAGTTGAATGTAATGGAACTTTATACTGAGCACCGATAGACTAGCTATGAGCGGTGATGACTTCTTTCGGGAAGGGCGGAGGTTCACGTAACTCTCATGAGATGAGACTGTCCGGCATGCCGGGTAGGGGTCTCCTTATATCTCCTAGTGTTCGAACCTATACTGCCAATATAGGGATCTGGCGGGGTTAAATTCTCATGTACGCTAGCATGTTTAGGGTCACTTTGGCCGGTGATTCCACCTCTTTTTAGTGTGGGGAGACACTGGATTTCATGATGCTCAGATGATCTATGTCGGTTAAAGTTAAAGTTCCCAATTAATGAATGAGGCCAGCCTCAAATGATGCACATAATGAAATGAACGATACCAAAGGTGTTAGGATAGGATAATCAAGAGGTGAGCTAGACTCAAGTAATGACACTAGGTTATTCTTGATCATTGCACAACAAACCCGATGAGAGTCTTAAATTACATCCTAGGTATAGTTGGTGTTTACACTAGCTTATGAATGAATGAAATGAAGTATATATGAATGAATGAAACAGACTCTGTGTTTGCTAAGGAAGACTACCTTGTTGAGGTCCCATATGTTGAGCCCTCATTTTGGGAAGACTTAATGTCAAGTCCATGATTCCAAGGTCTCATGGCATATGAATGAATGATATTAAAGTTGTTATGTGTTATATGCAATATGATATGTGCTATGTGTAAGATGTTATGTGTTGTGTGCAATATGAAAAGTATGATAATGCATGTTACTCTCATGGCATGACTTTCCTAATCCAAATTTGGAAAGCTAACTGACTTTCCTAATCCAAATTGGGAAAGTTCACTAACTTTCCTAATGCCAATTTGGAAAGTCCACTAACTTGACTTTCCACAATCATGTTGTTAGGAAAGAGTTAGTCTTACTCATGCATGTCCTTGGTGTGTGTTTGCATATACCCATACTTAGTACAAGTGTGTACTAATCCCATACAACTCTATATTTTTAGGTGCAGACATAGGTGGACGCTAGAGCTTACAGGTTGACGTTGCAGCTATCCGGACGTTGAGCTTTCATCCGGACTTGGTAGGCCTCATGCTTTCGAGGATGTCTACCGTTACTATCTAGCTTAGATGTAGGCTTTAGATAGTGGAGTATGTTCCACTAGTGTTTCTTTCCGTTTTTATTTCAGACAATGTATTGGTGCCAATTTGGCCATTATACATTTAATGCAATATTGAACTATTTCTTTCAGTTGATAATCTTAATGTTAGATGGTTGATTGTGAACGTTATGAATGTAATTAGAATGATTTTTATGCATTTTAAGAAACAAAAAGTTTCTAATTTTCAGCTAAAATTAACCTAGATGAAGTAAGAATGACGTAAGTATGCTTGTCTGCGACCTCTGAGAGGTCAACGACGCCGGTCTCGTCTGGGGTCTAGATTCCGGTCGTGACAAAGTATTTAATTAATTAATTCAAAGAGGAGGGCAATTCGGGTAGGGTTGGCCGAATATGACCCTTTTTCGCAAGTTAAGCTTCAACCGCGTTCTATCCTTGGTGGATGCAATGTTAAATTAATTAATTTATATTAATGATCTGATTTAAGTAAGGGAATAATTAGTAATTTCACCTAAGCCTTTAAAAAATCATATTTTAATTAATTAATGAGGAGTCCTAGTTTAACTAATTCCTAAACTAAAACTCCTAATCCTAAGCTACATATCCACTCTCTTTCTCACGCTTATTTACTCTAAATTCTCACGTCTCTCCACCATATCTCTCACGTCTGACCATCAGTAAAAGAACAGATAAAAACCAAAGTTCAACTCTTGAAGTACTTACACACAAAAACTCAAACGAAAAACTAAGCTAAAAACGAAAAAGCAAAAACATTGTTCTTGACGGGTTGTGCTTGGAGTTTGGTGGTGAGGCTTTGGTGTCGTGGAGTTGGCTTCCATTGGTCAAGATTTGGAAGATATTGATCGACAAAAGGTATGGGTTCTCTTACTCTTGGTTCCGTTCCCAAAAGACCCCTAGAATTTAGTCGATTCTAATCCGAAAACTAGGGTTGTTTCCCCGTTGCATGTCCCTGTCACTAGCTCCTATTGATGGTTGTAGGTTGGTATGTCTGTTGGTAGATATTAGGCGTGTAACGTGTTTTCGTGATAATTATGTATATGTATGTATGTTCGGAATTATGTGAGAAATGGAAGATGTTTTTCCGAAAATAGGTAGTCACGGATTGGAGCATGAAATGGCATGTTTAATTTCTTGTATTTTACGTGCAATTGCTTGTGTAAATCATGATGTTCATAAGTGGTGTAATGTTGCTGAATTGAGTGCTAACTCTTGATCAAATGTAACCATGAAAATGCACCTAAAGATGTACTAAATGATCCACGAAATGTCCTATGAACTAAGGTGTAAATGATGCAAAAAAGGGACTAGAAAAACGTGATCAAATTTCCAGCATTCTGGAAATTTGGTTCGGCCAACTTACTAGAAAAAATTTGAGTTTTAAAAAAAATTTAAAATGCATGAGGTCATTGGGGATTGAACCCAAGACCTAACCATATACAAGCTATAAAAAAATTCAATAATAAAAATGAGGTAAGGCTCAAGTGAAGAGTTAGGAGAAAAATGAAAGAAAAATAAAATGAGTGGTGTGGGGATAGAACCCACAACCTCTCGTATAGGTGAGGGAGAGAGGAGAAAAATGAAAGAAAAATAAAATGAGGTGTGTGGGGATCGAACCCACAACCTCTCGGATAGACAAGGAAGTTAGGAGAAAAATTAAATAAAAGAAAAATGAGGTTGTGGGGGATCGATCCCACATCCTCTCGGTCTAAAATCATAAAAGTCAAGGAGAGAAAAGTAAGAATGTAGGTGTTGGGATTCGAACTTGGGTCCCCAAGCTGAAATTTTAAATCAAAATTGAATATAAGACGAAGTGTTGCTCAAGGAATTTGAAATCGGGTTCCCTTGCCCAATTCCTTATTGATGCATAAGTCTTACGTGAATAAATACTTAATGAAAGTTGCCTATAGGAATCGAAATTGAGACCTTGGCATACTTACAAGATGCATAAGTCTTGTACCATATAATCTTGGGTAAGTATGAGTCACTTAGACGAATTATGAAAGAAGCCTCATGGCTTGTATGTATGTGTTCATAAGTCCTGCGTACGCTTAAAAATAAATGATCCTAAGATGTATGTGATGAAATGATGTGACCCTAGGAGGGTTAAGTAAGAATGTGAAACACACTAAAGGGCCAAGTGCATTGGCATATGACAAAATGAACATTCACGTAATAAGGTGAGTAATTATGTTATACTATGATGCTAATGAAAATAGTGACAACATGATAAGAGGCTAGTGCAAGTGAGACAAGCTGCATCTACGCCTAAAATTCAATGTCACTAAATGAAATTTCTAAGAGTGTATATTTATGCTAAACGATGAATAAATCAACAAAGAATGGCTACATGAGGATAGGCTAGTACAAGTGAGACAAGTTGTATCTTCGCCTAGAATCAATGTCCCTCAATGTAAATTCCAAGAGAGCATATGTATGTTATACGATGAACAAATAATGAAAGGTGACTAAAGATGAAATGAAAAGATGTTAAGAAAGAACAGGGTGGCATCACAATATGAGGCTAGTGCAAGTGAGACAAGCTGTACCTACGCCAATATAAGGTCACCAAAAGTACTCACCTAAGAGAGTGTTGAATATTAAGAGACAAGTCTCAATCACACTCTATATGTAAGTGTAAGGACAATTCACACTTAATACGTAAAAAACAGATGATAAATCATCTAATGAGCTATGACTACCTCATGCTAGAAGCAAGCTTCATTTATGTATGAGTTGAACGTAAATTGGAACTTTAAACGGAGCACCGATAGGCTAGCTATGAGTGGTGATGCCTTCTTTTGAGAAGGGCGAAAGTTCACGTAATTCTCATGAGATGAGACTGTCCACCAAGGTGGGTATGGGTCTCCCTAAATCTCCTAGTCTTTGAACTATGCTGCCATCATAGGGAACTAGCCATTGGTTTTCCACCTAAGCGAGCTAGGGATGTTTTGGTTTCACCTTGGACAGTGACTCCACCTCTTTTCGGTGTGGGGAAGACACCGGATTTCATGATGCTCACATGATCTATGTCGGTTAAAGTTGAAGTTCCTCAAAGTATGAAATATAATGAAATGAATGATACCAAAGGTGTTTGGATAGGATAATCAAGAGGTGAACTAGACTCAAGTAATGACACTAGGTCATTCTTGGTCATTGCAGAGTGAACCCGATGAGAGTCTTAAACAACATCCTAGGTATAGCTCGTGTTCACACCACCCTACGAACGAATAAAAATGAAGTAAGTATGAATGAATGAAGTAGACTCCGTGTTTGCTAAAGAAGGCTCCCTAGTTGAGGTCCCATATGTTGAGCCGTCATTTTGGGAAGTCCTAATGTTAAGTCCGTGATTCCAAGGTCTCACGGCATATGAACGAATGATATGTAATATATGTATGTGCTATATGAAATATGTTATGTGATGTGTGCAATATGAAATATGTTATGTGATGTGTGCAATATGAAAAGAATGATGATGTATGTTACTCTCATAGCATGACTTTCCTAATCTGATTTGGCAAGTCAAACGGACTTGGCTTTCCATAATTCATATCGTTAGGAGAGAGCTCTTCTTAATCATGCATGTCCTTAGTGTGTACTTGCATACACCCATACTTAGTACAAATGTGTACTAATCCCATACATTATACTATTTTAGGTGCAGGTTCAGGAGGGTGTTGAAGACATTCATTGCAGCTGTTCAGACATCAGAGCTTTTCATCCGGACTTGGTAGGTTCTAATGCATTCGAGGATGCCTGTCGTTATGTTTCTAGCTTAGTAATAGGTTTAGGCTATAAGACTATTTATTTCCAGATTGAATGATTCTTTATTAGATGATTGATACACATGAGCAATGACCTTCTTTATACGCATATACATGTTATAATTATGAAGTCTATGTATACTTCAAACAAAACAAAAAGTTTCAAATTTTCCGCTAAAATTAACATAACGAATGTAATGACGACGTTAGTAGGCTTGTCTGAGACCTCTGAGAGGTCAACGACGCCGGTTGCAATTTGAATTCCAGAATCCGGGTCATGACAAATCCTATCTTCAATATCTTATTCTTTAATTACCCAACGTTATACCTTGTGCAATGCACTCATGATTCCCCATAACACCATTCACGCAACGTACTACTTTTGGATCCTTTCTCTATTACTTCTTACAATGGAGCCTAGCCCCTTTCTTTATATTTTGAACAGTATGAGATACTTCTTTAAGTATGTCTAAGAACTTTAATCATATGGATCCTACGAGATACTTTTTAAGGAATGTCTTGATCCCTTACTAAAACATGAACACTACGAGATACCCCTTGGGAATGTCTAAGTTCATTCTTTGCTCTGAAACTAGTGATGCTTCTCAAACACGTCAAATTTCATAGGATATGGAGATCTCTACTAGTATACCTTGACTAAACTACGTGAAGGTCTCCCGCCTCATGAGACCTACTTGGATATCATCACAACTAGTAGGTGTGGCTCTCCTTTCTAATTGGAGTGCGGACCCTTGCTAGACTATTCGTCTCACTTTGTATATCCACTAGGAGTCAAGCATATACTCCAAGGTTTTCTTGTCAAGCGTTTATCAACACTTTTCTCTCGTAGAGGGATGTCATTTAAAATCTCTCCATTATCAAGTGAATCTATCACTTTCATTCAATCATCCTATATCTACAGCAAACACAACAAATCTAATATTCATTATTTATCAATTCATCTTATATTCATTCATAGATATATTATAAGATCTTATAGCCTTAGCTTTCTTTTCTCATTGTTCATTACTAGGAAACATCATCACAATCATCCTCATTAGGACATTACCCCCAAAGCCATTGCCATAATGGTCATATGCCCTAAACACGACTACTACATTTTAACCCTCATGATTCATACTCAATTACGTATTAATCTATTCAATTAGATCATTAGAAGGCAATTCTAGTCATGCATGATCACATAGGTTCAATTTCATCTTTACAAGTCAAGATCATTCTTTATCGATTAGACGTAGTTCAATTTCATCTAGGTGATTCAATCATGATCAAATAGTATATAATACAATAGTGTTAAGAACACTACACCATTTTAGGCCTACAACCACCCCACTTAAGTGTAACCTGAACTAGCAAAAAGTGTGGCCTTTGATAAAATGCTACACTTTTGGACTTTTAGCAACACTTTTGGTGGGTGTGGCTAAAAAGAAGAGTAACCTTTGACATTAGGCAAAACTTTTTTAATGTCCCCATTTTTTGCTATATTTAAAAAGCGTAGTCAAAGAGGTATAAGGGCACGCTTTGAAGAAGTGCATTAGCAACACCTAATTTTCATTATACTACACTTAAAAGCGTTGCCTTTGCAGTGTTATTGGTAACACTTAAAAAGTGTTGTCTTTTATTGGTTATCTTGAGCAACACTTAAAAAGTGTGACTTTATATCTCATATAGAGCAACACTTATAGAGTGTAACTTTATATCTCATCTAGAGCAACACTTATAAAGTGTAACTTTATATCTTATCTAGAGCAACACTTACAAAGTGTAAGTTTATATCTCTCTAGAGCAACACTTATAAAGTGTTACTTTATATCTCATCTAGCGCAACACCTATAAAGTGTAACTTTAACTATGGACGTCCTACATGTAGCACAATATATATATATACATATATATATATATACATATATATATATATACATATATATATATATACATATATATATATACATATATATATATATACATATATATATATATATATATATATATATATATATATATATATATATAATCACATAATTAAATATAAAAGTGACCTAAAACACAAAATTAACTAATAATTAAATCAAAGCTATAAATTTCAAATAAATATAGAAAAACATGTCTTGTACAACCAAAACTTAGAAATTAATTTCTTAAAGATCTCTAATATCAATATATTCCAAAAAACCAAATGTGTCATTCAACCGTATATGACAATAGAACAAAAATTCATCATCGTTCACTAAAATAGATCGAGTTTAATTCTGGACAAATTCAAATTCAATTACCAGCATTTTCCTGCACATTCAAAATATAATAATAAGTTGGTGAAATAAATGTGGAAGTGCATAATCGGAGAGTATTCACTGTAAGCCAACTAATCCAAATCTAACTAACTAACTAACTAACTAACTAACTAAATATATATATATATATATATATATATATATATATGCAAATCATGTAGAACTAAACCCAAGTTCTCAATAACACTACTACAGCATGATTACCACCATTACACATTATCCCATTAAAAGATGAAGGACATCCATTGAAATTAATAGACTCCTCATTTACAATATTCAAGAAGAAACACTGTTGGATCATGTTCGACATCTTTTTAAACTCGAGCAAAACCAATATATTTGGGGAGGGAAGCTGCCAAAGACAGAGCCAAAATAAAGGACCTTGCAGCATCAACAGACTCATCACACATGTATGACTACTAATTCTTCAGTCCATACTTCTAATAATTTCATTGATCTTTCTATGCAGGATCAACCAAACAATCAAGAAGGAGCTGAAAAGTAGAATTCTATAAATCAATACACAACAACAGGAATGCCTTAAGAATTCAATACACAAAAGAAGGAACATGGTTGATAACATAGTTCAGAATGCCATAAAAAATCAATACACAACATCAGGAACATCGTGATCTTCAAAGACATGCAGCACAGGGCAAGGTGCATCCTAAAACTGCAACTCCATTGCATACATGTAATATTGGGGAAGTGCTTAAATATTCTAAGGGTTCAATTGATGCACGTACTCCGTCCCCTTAGACCCTAGATAATATTGTTGTTAAGGAAGCCGTTGATATGGCTGGAAAAGTGCAGGAGACTACAAATTTGCAGGAAAAGGAATCTACAGGGAGGGATGAAATGACTCTTGTTTTGCAGGAAAAACAAATAGAGGACCATACATCAGAAAAGGGAAGCCAATTAAAGATAATTATGAGGCTTTATATTCTGAAGATTAGATAGATTCGGAAGGCAGACTTATACTACAATCTAAAAACATTAGAGTCCTCCTTCAACTAAATACAACACTCATACAACTAAAAAAAGTACAGACTCAACATTCAAAGATTCAATATAGTATCTTTACCTAAAACACCAACTCAACTAGAAGAAAAAGAACATGCAGACTATTACAGAGAATGTAAAACAAAAAATACATTTTGAAGAACCGAATCATGAGATGACCCCAAAGAATATGGAAGATTTGTGACTCTTAGAACTTGTACGCTACTTGCATCAATAGCTGAAGGAAGGTTAGATCCAACACACCCTCGTATATCTTGAAAATTCAATCAAGGGTTGTTTTTCTGCAATTGAGTGAATAAATGTCGCATTTCTTGTCTCAATTCTTACTTTAGAGAAGTGATTTCATTGGCCTGCTTTTGTTTTATATTGTTGATTTCTTCATATTTTTTCGAAGAACTTTTTGCCACTAATCTACCATAGCACCTAAGTTGACCAGGCTTCTCCTTTTCAAACACTTCCCTAAATGCATCATCAACTGTTTCCCCATAATTTTGGCGATTCTGAAGTTCAGCCTGTTGAATAAAAGTGGCATCCACAGTGAATTATAAGTACTATTTCAATTCCATCCTATGATAGAGATCAAGAACATAAAAATTTGACAACTTTTCGTAGCAAACAATTCAGCAACATCGACAAAGAATTGATATCTCCTCGCACTTGCACAAGAAGAAGAAGAAGAAGAAGAAGGAATATGTGATAAAATTCAATGGAGTCAAACTCCCCAAAATATATAAATGTTTAAGTCTGAATAAATTTCACTACTAATCCTCTATAAAAAAACTTACTATTGCAACTTAGGTATCAGGCTGGATTTCCTTTCCCGTTATGGTATGAATTGCAATAAACATTTCATGGTTTGATTGTTCTTCGTTGTTATATTTGGCTGCACGCTACAGATTTTACCAAAAGAAATTAAAAAACACATCAGTAAGTTCTAATAATGTACAAAAAAATGAAATTCAAAGTTTGTATGAAATGTCAGCTAAGTGTTACCAATGCCACGCGTACTCCAGAAAAATTAATATTTCTCATTCGATGCCTCCACTTTTGTTTTTTCCTGTTTTGAGAATTCATTTCGCATATAGACCATTATAAAATAAAAAGAGATAATTGAACTTATAAATATAAAAAGAATAGATATGATGCAAAATTAGTCGATGAGTAGGAATGCACTATTTTAGCCTTACTTGAACAGTTAGGTGTTTCCAATACTTGATCAACAGGGGGAATTGATTATCTGGAATGCCATCAAGACGTTTTGCTAGCATATCCTCAAGGGAACTGTTTTTATCAAATAAAATCTTTTTAATTTTTTTGCTTATGTCATCTCCAAGCATAACGAAGACCAATCATCACCCACTTCTTTTCTTCTACTGGAATTAGAAATTTGGACTATGCAAAATAAAATATATTTAGCCAGTAAGTAAAACAAATAATAAAATATGCAATCTCAAGAGTCATTTTTCTTACATTGATATATTCCCACATGCGCTTTTTAGTATCCTTTGGCACCACATGCAAACTAGTGTACATCAAGCTGATGAATCTAGGATTCCTTGCAATTGTTCCTATAATTTCTTAATTGTGACACTATCTTATTAGTTGGTCCCATTGCTTGTATTTGATCAAATGTCACCTCCTTTTTTTCTTCCAAATTTCTTACGTGAATATCCTTACATGTTGTTTGTCCTCGAACTTTTTTTGGCTTCGCTATTTCTAGGTTGATGTAACAGACAGGAAATAAGATATTTCTTTTAGAATGAGTACTAAATCTTACAAGGTTTAAGACATGCCTTTTGTACTACAATAAATGTCAATTTCCTCTTCGACATCACATTCATCTCCATCGAGTTCTTCTTGATCCACAAGATCATCCAATCCTTTGTTGTCTTCACTAATAATAATTGTATGCATAATGTTCTATGGTTTTCATATTTTTTTTCATCATCTATGTGTATCCCTTGATTTTTTAGAAACTAATCATGAGTACTAGCTGGTATGACCAGCTTCCTCTTTACCTGCTTGCAATTCGGTAGTTCAAGAATATCATGTTCATTGTGTATCTGTTGCTTATCCAGAAACTGAGCAATACTGGTCGCTGGTTGAACCGACTTTCTCTTCGCCTTTTTGAAGTTCAGTAGATCCTCAATATCATGTGGTACCTCTCCATTACCTAGTGTTGTTCCAGTCACATGTGCTGAAGCAGTAACACCTACCTTGAATGTCGTTTGGAACCTAGAGGTATTCATACGAAGTTTAGTTCCTTTATCTTGAATGGACTCTTCAGATTGAAATAACCTCTGTTTAGTTTGTCCTCTCCCTGCAATCATAAGTGAAGTTCTAATATCCTCCCTTGAAGACGATTAAATTACTCATTTGTGCCCAAGAAATTTACTCTTTCCTTGTTGTGGAATGAAATACTCAGAATTCGTTCTTTTATATGGCATTGGTACCTGCTTTTTCTTAGCTCTATCATTGCATTCATTTGCAAGTTGTTCTCTCTTAATCTTGAATTTGTTGGCCAATTTAGCACTTGATCGGTATTGCATATAAATATCCAGATTCTTCAATGGACTCTGAGATTTGTTTTGATTCAAACCCTTTTTCTTTACTATTGTTGATTGATTTATTCTTCTCACTTTGTTTGAATCTCTTTAATTTCTTTCCTTATAGTAAGTAAACCTACTAAATAATGGTTCTTTAAGTGAAAGAAGTAGCAACAATATAATTTTAATATAAGGTTGACAGATGGATAGATTATTATAAAAGATTGCAGCATTTGAGTTTCTAGAATATCCAGAATTTCCAAAACTTCTAGAATTCCTAGAATTTCCAGAATTTCTAGTAGTGTATAAGATTGCAGCAACTGAGTCTCATGAACTCCTAGTACTGTAAATAGAGTCTAAAACTGCACATATAGAATATCCCAAGAGACACAAGTAAACTGATACTCTAACCTGTACAACCATTTAGAATACGTTACCTAGAGACAAAATTTTATATATTAATACATTACCTTCTAACTCATTTTCAAATACATAATAAGTCACAAACACATACACTCAATAATCAACACAACAATCTTTGTCAAAGGCTTATGATGGCCCCTCTATGTAACATACAGACATAATAGTACCTTCGGGTAAATGTTGAAGAAGACTCTTAAGAGTTCCACAGTTGCACTCTCATTTTTTGAATAGTTTGAAATGAAAAATCGTTTGAACACGACATCACCATCCATGTTAATTTGAGGCATTACTGTAACAAAGTAATGAAATTAATTTTTGTACTCGCTGAAATAAAGAATAAAAAAAATAACCAAAGCAGTGATAATATTACTAGCATGTGACACTATTCCACCATCTCATCACCCTGAATTTAAGAGGAACAGTGTGCACATTCTACAATTGAAGAATGCCATCACACGACTACAAGAGAAACAAGGTAACTTGCACACATATCCTAGCACACAGATCCTATCATCATAGCTAGACTTTTTTTCCAATATTATTAGGAGCTAATTGGGGAGAAAAGGGAGGACATGATTCGATCTTCATCTGATATATTGATTGACGGTCCCATGGTAACCATTGAACAACAACTAGAGATATTGCATACTTTTAATGAAGAGGATGTAAGGGAAGCTATGTTTAGTATCAATGTAAATAACAGCCCTGGTCTTGATGGATATGGTAGTGGGTTGTACACGGAAACTTGGATATTGTGGGAAAAGATGTGGTTGAGGTAGTGTTGGACTTCTTTCACAATGGACAACTTCTAAAGCAGATAAATGCTACCAATATTTCTCTTATTCCGAAGGTCTCTGTTCCTGAAAATTCTACCAAGTATAGACAAATTTCATGCTGTAATATGATTTATAAACTCATTTCAAAGCCGGTTTATCAGAAATTGAAGCTTGCAGTGAGCTTTTTAGTAGCAGAGAATCAGGCAGTTTTTGTGCAGGGTAAATCTATGGTTCATAATGTTTTGATATGACATGATTTATTTAGACACTACAGTAGGATGACCTCTCCCATGTGTCTCATGAAAACTTACCTTCTTAAAGATTATGATATGGTGAAGGTTATGAGTTCTTTGCCTGATAAATTACTTAACCAAATCATACTGCACAAAGTTCTTGAGTTAAAAAATGAATAAAAGAACATGGCATCAAGATACAAGGAGCAATTTTAGTTTATTGTGAAAGCAACACAGATAGATCAACTTTATTGAAGATGACTGGAACAAATTAAAAGGAGACTCGGTTACCTTTAAGAAAACAAACCAAATCGATCAAACAACTAAGAAACTGATAATCAACTAGAAGTACATGTTCCCCAATAATGTAATAATCAGATAAAAGCCAACATAAATCATAACAACTAAGGCATTGTGAAACAACCAAATATACTTATTTGTGTGCACAGTGTTCCACCATCTCATCACCATGTATTTAAGAGAATTATAATCCTTTTGGATACCCAGGAAAACAACAAAGAACATTCTGCAGGTTCAAATCCAAAACTGGACAGCTTCTTATTACTTAAATTACTTAAAGGTAAAGAGTTGTACCTCTCTAGAAGCGAAAAACTCGGGACATCGACGAAACCAGAAGCAACTTGAAACTATAGAGTTGACTGCCTCTAATGCCTACTTCTTGTTAATAAAAGGAAACAAATAAGTATATAAATAACAAACAACCAAATAAAGCAATAATCAGCTAGAAGTACAAGTTCCTCAATAAAATAATAATCAGATAAGAAGCAAACATAAATTACTTAACCAAACAAAAATTGGGCGCATGAAAAAGCCAACAGAATAATTAAACATTGTAGAGATCTAATCTTCAATTCCAGATATTAGATATCTTAATGTGTTTGTACAAAAAAAAATTAGATTAGAAGAACAGTAAGTGATTACTATATCATCATCACAACAATAATGAAACTCATGGTGTGTCATCTTCAAACTCTTATTCAGACTCGTCTTCAAACTCTTTTTCAGACCCATTTTCAGAATCTTCTTCAAACTCATCTGCAAACTCATCTTCATATTCATTTTCAACCTCCTCTTCAAACTCATCTGCGAACTTATCTTAAAACTCCTCTTCATACTTGACTTCAAGTTGTTGAGAGACAAATTCCTTCAAAGGCACGTCAATAATTGTTTATGGTACATCATCCTTGTTAAGAGTACTTCACCATTATCTTTTTGTATAGATGGTCCCATCAAATGTTCAGATGGCTCATTTTCATAAATTTGTGGGAGATTAGATTCAACTTCATCACCCATGTTAAACATGTCTCTTGGAAAAGTATTCATAACATAATGTTTATTTTGATCACATGGATCTTGCTCATAGAAGCATCGTTGTACTTGAGATGCAAGCACAAAAGGCTCTTTCTGAGAGCATCTCTTGTTAACATAGACATAAGTAAGGTTATAAGCATCATTTCCAACCTCATACAAATCACACTTAAATATAACAAACTTAAAATGACCATAATAGTCTAACTCAACAATATCAACTATTCTGCCATAAAAAGTCAAATCTGTAGTAATCGGATTTTTATCCTTTGAGCTTGCAAAGCTTGTAGTTGAGGCAATTAGTGCAACAAAACTATTTTCTATTTTACGCCTTGCATCACGCTACCTAACATGGAATCCATATCCACTGATGAGATACCCAGAATATCTTTTTGCAAAAGAATTTGGTCCTCTAGACAATTGTTTTATCCAATCAGGCACTTCCCTTGCAAAGCATGAGTTTCAAACCATTCAGAGATGTTTTGACAATGATTCTTAGCTTTGCTCCATTTAGATATCCCTGACTGATTATTCACCTCTTGCTCATGCTCTCTACACAACATGTACTTTTTTTGTTAAAATATTAAATAAAATAAGTTAAAAATTAATTATACAAAAAGAATACTATATTCAAATTAAGGTACCTAATATATTCTTGAACATCGTCACAATTTCCCAATAAGTATGCATGGGCCTGACTTAGTGACTTGTCATCTAAAATGATTGGATCAGTTTTCTTTGCTTCTAAAGGAACTCCTTTGTTAGAAAACAAACTCACAATTTCTGCATCACTTGGGTCACATTAATCATTATTTCGCACTCTTCTGTTAAATCTGGTATGCACACCCCGATGTAAATATTTGGAGAATAAATTCATGCAATCTATTCCCACTCGTGTCTCTGCTATGCAACCTTCTCGAAAATGCCTATTATGAATGTAGATTTGAATGTACCCATATCTCTTGCAGTGGAATACATCCATCGATTTTGACCTGGACCGCATAATCTCACTTCATTCGCCAAATGAATAGGCAAATGAATCATGATATCAAAAAATGAAGGAGGAAAAATTCGCTCAAACTGATTTACTGTTTCTATGATCTCTTCTTCTAAGCAATCCAGTTCCTCCAATGTGATTAATTTTTGACACAAATGATGGAAGAAGGAATTAGACAAATCAAAGGAATAGCCATATGATCTGGAATAATGCTTTTAATTGGTATTAGAAGCAAGTAATGTAACATTAAATGAGCATCATGTGTTTTATAATTAGACACTTTTCTTTCATTAAAGTGCACACACCTACATATATTGGAGGCACTACCATCATGTATCTTGGCTGTCTTTAAAACTCCGCAAAAAAATGATTTCTCTCCATTTGTCATTGTGAAGCACGCCTTTGCAAACTTTGTTCTCTTACTATCTTTTGTATCTTTTGGATGAAGGTTCTTCCTGATTCCCCTATCTTTCGAATAATATCGGGCTTTTGCATATCCTTTTTTTCCCCAGAAATATCCAAAAGAGTTCCAAGTATGCTACCAACTATGTTCTTCTCTATGTGCATTACATCAAGGTTTTGGCATAACAAGTTCTGTTGCCAGTAAGGTAATTCATAAAAAATTGACCTTTTTTTCCATGGGCCATCATTTGATCTCTTTCTCTTCTTCCCAAAAAAAATTTCAAAATCATGTAAGCTATTAAGCAAATCAGTTCACTTTAAGAAAAGTGGAGAAGGCTTGAATTCAGTTTTTTCATTGAAAAATCTTTTGTTAGATCTCCATGGATGATCCATGGGTACAAAAACACGATGATTCATATAACACATTTTCCGAGTATGTTTAAGATAGAAAGAATTAGTGCCATAGTTACAACAAGGGCAACTAAACTTTCCTTTTGTACTCCAACCAGGTAATATAAACTATGTAGGGAAGTCACTGATTGTCCCCATAAGAGCTGCCAGCATTTGAAAAGTTTCATTTCTCGAAGAATAGTATGTTTCAACACCAAAATCCCATAATAATTTTAACTTATCTATCAATGGTTGTATGTAAATATCAATATAATTTTCAGGTGATTGCATCCCAAGTCTAAGTAAAGAAAGTATAGAAATATTCAGATTTCATGCACATCAAAGGCGGCATATTATACACCATCAACATAACTGGACATTTCCTATGTGATATACTCATGGTTCAAAAAGGATTGAATTCATCACTTGACAAGCCAAGTCTCACATTGCGACAATCTAGTGCAAAATCTAGATTCAGCCTATCAAAGTCTTCCCATGCTAGACCATCAATGGGATGCCTTAACTTTCAATATTTATAACGGTACTTTTCATGCCACCTCAAAGAATTTGCCATCTTTGAGCACATAAATAGCCTTTTGAGTCTAGGAATTAATTGAAAGTGTCTCAAAGTCTTTGGTGAAATTCAAAAAAAAAATTTTTGAAGGCTCAAGCTCACTATCAACTTTAGGATATTGAATATATCATAAAGGTCCACAAGTATGACAAAATTCATCATCCTCATGATCATTCGTGAACAACATGCAATCATTGGGACATGCATCAATTTTCTCATAATCAAGACCAAAAATCTTAACCATAGACTTTGTTTTGTTGTAAGACTGAGGAATGTTTAACTAGGGTATCGCCTCTTTTAATAAATTTAAAAGAGAAGTGAATGACTCATTGCTCCATCCATGTAGACAATTCAACAAATATAAACGAAGTGTGAATGATAATTCAGAGAAACCTCTACAACCAGGATATAATTCTTGTTTTACATCTTCAATTAAGTTATAGAATTTTATGGCATCTTCATTTGGACCATCATCAATTCATTCAGCCTGTGCAACATCTCTAAGTTGATCATTCAACAACCCATCGATATCATCACGTGAGTAATCCATATCATCGTCAACATTCAACTTGATATCCCGTTCCCCGTGATTGATCCATCTTGTATAGCCTTTAACGAATCCATAGCATATTAGATGATCATAGACTACATTCCTTTGAGTCCAATGAATATTACAATATTTTGCACATGCACACTAAATTTCCTCTACTTGAGGATCTCCATAAGAGTAAGAAAAATCTAGAAAGGATTCAACTCCATCAATATGCTCTTTGCTATATGTGAATTCCTAGAAGACTATATCAATATTTAATCTTTGATCAACATTCATTAATTACTTCACAAATAAGTTTTAAAAGTTACGAGTAAGTTATCATAATCAAGTGTTAATGAGATTATAAAAGTTTCTTACCTAGTCATGACACTTTCGTTATGCCAAATCAAACCTTGAATCCTCCACAAATGTGTTTGAATATTGATGATACTACCAAAAAAAAATAAGTGAAATTAATAGGATAGACACAATTAAGAAAGAAAATAAATAAATAGAATTCAAATGATTAAAATTTAAAGTTTTGTGATTGAATTTAGTGTTGTAGAGCTTTTAGAGTTTTATTAAACTAAGTCAAAAAATTTAAAATCTCATTCTTGTGCACACCCAATCATAGAAGTATCAATCATATTATACCATGTTTAAACATTAAAGCAAATATTCCTATTATCCTATAATAGATAGTTGATCAACAACTTTTGAAAGTCGTTTTGTATTAGTAATACAATAACTTTTTATATTTGTTGTCCTAGTAATACAACACTTTTCGAAACATCCATGGAAATAATGAAAGCATCAGAATGACGATAGTAAACCTCCATTAGCGTCCTATATTTACTCCAAAACTTCTTTATTCCCCATAAGTATCCATAGAGGGGAACTCTGTTAGATTCTTTAGAGAAGACCCACTCTGTTTTTGAAATCAGTTTGCATTCCCTGATGCTACTTTTGGTTATGTTTTAACTTTGATTTATGAAGAATTTCTAAGCGTGTTTATCTTTTATGTACATGCTATGCTCTATTTGCCTTTCTATTTCTCCTACACATTCATTAACTATATTTTTTGAAGCTTAAAGGATGAGGATATATCTTCTTATGTTTTAACCCGTGGGGCCAAGTAAGCACATCAAAACACCAAAACATAAAAGTATTTTGAATCTAATTGAACACCACAATGATACTTGAATCTAATATAACACCAAAAAATATATAATGAGAATCTCAAGTTAATATAATTAAACAATTAGTCAAAGCACTTCCTGAAATTCAGCAAGTACTTCATCATTTGTTTCATCAACATTGATTTTTCATTACACCTGGTAGTACCCTAGTGTTCAGAAAGAACATGGTTAGAACCACCAGTAAAGACAACAAGGTTGTGGATCAATGATTCCGTATCAGTACTAGTTTTTCAAGGACAAAGTCCACTAAATACCACATCAATGGAAACTAAGTATTTCCACATCCATAGAACAAGAAGTCAACAAAGGTGACTAGAAAAAATAAAAAAAGATACATTATTTTCAAATATTTAATGCTTATCCATTGGAAAATACCTTTTACACAAACTTGACCAAATTTCTTGTCACGACTGGAATCAAGACCCCAGACGAGACCGGCGTCGTTGACCTCTCAGAGGTCGCAGACAAGCCTACTTACGTCATTCTTACTTTACATAGGTTAATTTTAGCGGAAAATTTGAAACTTTTTGTTTCTAAACATTACTTACTAAACATTTCTAATACATTCGAAATTCGTTAAACATCAACCATCTAAAAATTAAGAGATAATCAAATGAAAGGAATAGTTCAATAACATAATCGTATAATTGCCAAAATGGCACCCATACATAGTCTGAATAAAATAAGAAAGAAACGCTAGTGGAACATGCTCCACTAGCTCAACTCCTAAACTAAGCTAGAACATAAACAGTAGCATCCTCGAAAACATGAGGACCTACCAAAAACCGGATGAATGCTGGACGTCCGGATAACTGCAGCGATGATCCTGTAGCTCTACCGTCCACCTGTGCCTGCACCTAAAATAGTAGAGTTTGTATAGGGTTAGTACACACTTGTACTAAGTATGGGTATATGCAAGCACACACCAAGGACATGCATGAGAAAGAATAGCTCTTTCCTAACAACATGATTTTTGGAAGTCAAGTCAGTGGACTTGCCAAATTGAGATTAGGAAAGTTTCCTAATTTGGATTAGGAAAGTAAATGATCTTTCTAAATTTGGATTAGGAAAGTCAGTGAGCTTTCCAAATTTGGAATAGGAAAGTTATTCCATGAGAATAACATACATAATCATACTTTTCACATTTGCACACAGCACATAACATTTACACATAGCACATAACTCTGTTCATATCATTCATTCATATGCCATGAGACCTTGGAATCATGGACTTGACATTAAGACATCCCAGAAATGAAGGCTCAACATATGGGACCTCAACTGGGAGTCTTCGTTAGCAAATGCAGAGTCTGCTTCATTCATTTATACGTACTTCATTTCATTTCGTTCATAGTCCAGTGTAACCACCGGCTTTACCTTAAATGTAGTTTACGACTTTCATTAGGTTCGTTGTGCAATGACCAAGAATGACCTAATGTCATTGCTTGAATCTAACTCACCTTCTGATTATCCTATCCTAACACCTTTGGTATTCATTCATTTCATTATGTACATCATTTGAGGCTGGCCTCATTCATTCATTGGGAACTTTAACTTTAACCGACATAGATCATGTGAGCATCATGAAATCCAGTGTCTCCCCCACACCGAAAAGAGGTGGAATCACTGGCCAAAGTGATCCAATAACATGCTAGCGTACATGGGAATTTAACCCCGCCAGATTCCTATATTGGCAGTATAGGTTCAAAGACTAGGAGATATAAGGAGACCCATACCCGGCAAGCCGGACAGTCTCATCTCATGAGAGTTACGTGAACCTCCGCCCTTCCTAAAAGAAGGCATCACCGCTCATATCTAGTCTATCGGTGTTCAGTATAAAGTTCCATTACATTCATCTCATACGTCATGGAAGCTGGCTTCTAGTATGAGGACATCATAGCTCATTAGATGATTTCTCATCTCATCATTCGTATTAAGTGTGTTAATCTCAATACATTTATTTGAGTGTTCATAGAGACTTGTCTCTTCATTATCTTACACTCTCATAGGTGAGTACGTGTTTGTAACATTTACTTAGGCTCATTTGAGATTGCTCTCATCATTTACATTTGCCTCATATCATGTTGTCACCTCATTCATTATCATTAGCACCTTTGCTTTTCATAGTTACTCACCTCTTATTATGTGAATGTTCATTTCATCATTTCATTGTTCATCTCATCATATGCCAATTCACTTGGCCATTTAGTGTATTTACACTCATACTTAACCCTTCTAGGGTTCATCATTTCATTTCATACGTCTTAGGATCACTTACTTTTGAACGTATGTTAGACTTATGAGTCTATACACACAAGCCATGAGGCTTCATTCATAGTTCATTAAGTAATTCTTACATTCCTAAGATTATGTAGTACAAGACTTATGTATCTTGTAGTTATGCCAAGATCTTGAATTTGATCTAAGTAGGTGGCATTATTCTTGGATGATTTGTTCACGTATGACTTATGTATCAAACGGAAGTTTGGGCAAAGAATCCCAGTCTTGAATCAATTGAATGTCATTTACATTATTAATTGATTTTATTCTAATAGTCATAACATTTTAACTCTAAGTCAAATCACAATGTTTACATTGAAGGGTTACTTGTCTATTTAAACTTTCCTTGCATTGGCCGATGGGTTGTGGGTTCAAGCCCCCACAACCCCATTTTCGTTTTTATTTTATTAGTTTCGGCCTATAGGAGACTTTGGGACCCGAGGTCGAGTCCCCTCAGCCACACTACAATTCTCCTTTATTTTTCCTTTCCCTTCCATTCGCTTAGGCTGAGAGGTTGTGGTTCGAACCCCCACCCCTACAACCTCTTTATTTTATTCTCCTTTTTGAAGTTGACTATTTGAGTTGACTGTGAGGTTGGGGTCGAATCCCACACCTCATTTTTTTTATATTATCTCCCTCATCCGCATAGAGGTCGTGGGTTCGAATCCCACGCCTCTCAAACTTTTTCTTCATTTTTCCTTTCCTTGGTTTCTAACCGAGAGGTGTGGGTTCGAATCCCACCCCTCTCATTTTTTTTATTTCTTTTTCTTCACACATATTTCCCAGCCAAGGCAGGTTCGAACCCCCTCACCACAGAATTTTCTTCTTAAATTCTTTGGGGATTTTAAAGGGTGAGGTCTCGGTTCGACCCTCAATGACCTCACCTATTTTCCTTATTTTTTTGGCATTCTAACCATCTTAATTTGGCAGCATATATCAACAAAAATGCTGGAAATTCAAAGTAATTTCTTTACTCATTTTTATCTCCTTTTGTTAGTAAATTCGTAGGACAATACATAGTTCGTTTGGTACGTTCTTTACCACAATTTTTCACAACTTCTTAACCAAGAGGCTTACTCCTCAATTCAGCCACACTTCATGTCACATGAACATCACATTTTACTTCAATTAGTGTACATAAAACAACAAACAAAACATTAACAAAATTAAGCCCTTAGGCCGAGACCAACATGCCATACACATTTTTTTTCTTAATTTGAACACACACATGGTTGTATTTTCGTGAATTAACGTACATACAATACATTAACATTCAGCACAAACATCACATAATCCTAAGTCTACCAGCATTCATACCAACCTACATTCGTTGGAGCTAATGACAGGGACATGCAATAGGGGAATCAACCTTAGTTTTTGAGCCGAATATACTGAGTCCTAGGGTCTCTTGGGAAAGGACAAGAGTAAGAAAACCCATACCTTTGTTTTCTTGTTAAATGTTCAAAATGCTGCCCAAGAACTCCTCCACAAATCAGTCCACACACCCAAAGTCACACCTCACCCGACTAGCGTAGTAGTTCTGCTTAACGTTACCGGATTGTTTTCTCTTGAGTTTTATCTTCAAGTTCTTGATGAACTTTGCCTTTACTTATTTGCTTTTGCTGATTGTTTTCTCACGTTTTCAGCCAAAAAGAGAGTGAAAGAGAGAAGAAATCGTGCAAAGAGAGTGGGGAAAAGGAGATAGAATTCTAGTAGAAGTAGGACTTTGTGGGTTTGAATTAGTCAACTCAATAATTAATAAAAATTAATAAAAATCTGATTTCTTTTCCTAAATCAGCTAAATTAATTATTTATTAAAAACTAAGTTAACACATTAAAATAAAAGCAAGTTAATCTTGCTTCTAGTGGTCGAACCCGGGTGACCCCATTTTGCGAAAAGGTCCTTCGGGTTGCCCCACCCGAATTTCTTTATTTTTTAATTAATTAATTAAATAATTAATTACTCAGGTAATTACAATATTACCCTTGGCCTGGAAAAGACCATTTTACCCTTGGACCCTCAAAACTTAAAATTTCTTCTTTGAGTCCGGTAAAAACTCTTTCGATTAAATCTTCATTTTCGTGAGCCTCACATGGTTGGTTCCAACCTTTCCAAGATCAATTAACTCCCCAAGTTAGTTGGATTGGTCGTAGTAAGGGTTCTGAGGTCTGGTTCTACGCGTATCAATACGTGTGGACCTTTGTCTAATCGCAAGCATTCTTGAAACACCTAAGTCTTGATCCTATTCGTTTTTAGGGTTGTTACATTATCCCCCCCTTAGGAACATTCGTCCCCGAATGACACTACTACTTCATGTTGTAATGCCAGTCAGATCATAATAAAAGCACGTCAATCAATAGCAACAAAGTACGGGAGTAAGGAAGCATAGGTTTAAGAGTATAAAGTCTAACCTCAAGAGCTGAACAGGTGAGGGTAGCGGCCCTCATGTCGGCCTCAGCTTCCCACGTAGCACCCTCAACAAGATGATTTCTCCACAATACTTTCACTGTGGCAATCTCCTTGTTCCTCAGCCGCTTGACCTGTCTGTCTAAGATTTCAACCGGTACCTCCTCATAAGACAAGTCTTCATCAACCCCCAAACCTTCAACAGGTAAGATTGATGTTGGATCACCTAGGCACTTCTTCAACATAGATACATGAAAGACTGGATGGACAGAAACTAACTCTGGGCAATGCCAGCTCATAGGCCACCTCACCCACACGCTGTAGGATCTCATATGGCCCAACATATCTCGGACTCAGCTTCCCTTTCCTACCAAATCTCATCACCCCTTTCATAGGTATATTTTTAAGTAAACCTGGTCACCAACATCAAACTCTAAGGTCGCTTTCTGTTATCAGCATATGACTTCTGCCGACTGTACGCAGTAGCCAACCTGTCCCTAATCATTCTGACCTTCTCTAAGGCCTCATGAATGATCTCCGGCCCCAAAATGGATGACTCTCCAACCTCGAACCACCCAACTGGAGATCTACACCTCCTACCATACAATGCCTCAAACGTGCCATCCCAATGCTGGAGTGATAGCTATTATTATATGAGAACTCTATCAAAGGCAGATGGTCATCCCAGTTACCTCTGAATCAATCACACACGCCCTCAACATATCCTCCAATGTCTGAATGGTGCGCTCTGCCTGCCCATCTGTCTGAGGTGAAAGCAGTGCTAAGCTTCACCTGCGTGCCCAAGCTCTTCTGGAAAGATCTCCAGAAATGAGAAGTAAACTGAGCTCCTCTGTCTGAAATAATAGACAAGGAATCCCATGCCATCTCACAATCTCATCAATGTAGAGCCTCGCATAATCCTCGGCTCTGTAAGTAGACTTCACAGGGATAAAGTGGGCAGACTTAGTCAATCTGTCCACAATAACCCATATAGAGTCATGCTGCCTCCTAGTCCTCGGAAGCCCAACCACGAAGTCCATGTTAATGGCCTCCCATTTCCAAGTCGGAACCTCAATAATCTGCGTCAGACCACCAGGCTTAAGATGCTCTGCCTTAACCTGCTGACAATTAGGACACTTGGCCACATATTCTGCAATGTCCTTCTTCATGCCATCCCACCAATAAATCTGCTTGAGATCATGATAAATCTTGGTGGAACCTGGATGTATAGAATATCTGGAACCATGGGCCTCTGCAACAATCCTGGTCCGCAAATCATCCACATCTGGCACACACAGCCTGTCCTGATATCTAAGTATGCCATCACCTCCCAAAGCGAAAGACTCATTCATCTTCAGCAGCACTGAGTCCTTCAACTCCATCAACACGGGATCTAGATGCTGACCCTGCTTGACTTCAACTACCAAGGATGATTCAGAACTAGGATGAACTGAAACATCCCCACTAGTGGAGTCAACCAAACGCACACCCAGTCTGGACAGTCTGTGTACATCTTTTACCAGCTCCTTCTCTCATCCTCAATGTGACTGTACTTCCCATGCTCATCCTGCTCAAAGCATCAGCTACAACATTAGCCTTACCTGGATGATAGTGCACATTCATGTCATAATCCTTCAGCAGCTCCAACCATCTCCACTGACGTAGATTCAACTCCCTCTGTGTGAACACGTACTGGAGACTTTTATGGTCTGTGAACACATCTACATGCACTCCATACAGATAATGCCTCCACAGCTTCAGTGCAAATACCACAGCTGCCAACTCCAAGTCATGAGTGGGATAATTCTTCTCATGAACCTTGAGTTGTCTGGATGCATAGGCTATCACCTTGCCAACCTGCATAAGAACACAACCCAAACCAACCCTAGATGCATCACAATAAACAGTGTAGTTCTCACCACACTTGCAAGGTAAGCACCGGGCTGAAGTGAGTCTGTCCTTGAGCTCCTGGAAACTCTTCTCACAAGTCTCCGTCCATTCGAACTTGGCTTTCTTCTTAGTCAAAGCTGTCAATGGGCAGCAATGGAAGAAAATCCCTCCACAAACCTGCGATAGTAACCAGCCAATCCCAAAAAGCTACGGATGTCAGTAGAGTAAGGTTTTGGCCAGTTCTTCAAGCCTCAGTTTCTGGGATCCACCTCCACGCCCTGATCGGACACAACATGACCCAGGAAGGTCACTGATCTCAGCCAGAATTCACATTTGCTGAATTTGGCATACAACTGATGTTGTCTAAGTACCTGCAAGTTAGTCTCAAATGTTGTTCATGCTCTTCCTTGTCTTAGAGTAGATGAGAATGTCATCAATGAATACTATGACGAAAGAGTCAAGGTATTCACGGAAGACCCTGTTCATGAGGTCCATAAATGCAGCAGGTGCATTCGTGAGACCAAATGACATGACTAAAACTCATAGTGACCATAGCGGGTACGAAAGCTGTCTTTGGGATATCTCCATCCCTAACCCTAAGCTGATGATACCCTGAACGAAGATCAATCTTAGAGAAGAAACTAGACCCTTGGAGTTGGTCAAACAGATCATCTATTCTGGGAGTGGATACTTATTCTTTATAGTGACTTTGTTGAGCTGCCGATAATCGATACACATTCTAAGGGTTCCATCTTCTTCTTTACAAACAACACTGGAGCGCCCCAAGGGATATGCTCGGCTGAATGAAACCCTTGTCAGTGAGATCTTTAACTGCAGCTTCAACTCTTTGATTTCAGCTGGAGCCATTCTGTAAGGAGAATTGAGATTGGTTTAGTATCGGGTTCTAAATCGATACCAAAGTCTATCTCTCGAAGGGGAGGGACTCCAGGTAAATCATCAGGAACACATCTAAGAACTCATTCACTACAGGTACAGAGTCTATGGAAGGAATGTCATGATCTAAATCATTAACACTCACAAGATGACACAATAACCCTTGGACATCATTTTATTGGCCTTAAGGTTAGAAATCAAGGGTTAGGACGACTCGAATTGTACCCTCCCAGACTAACTCTTCTTCATTAGGAAAGAGAAATCTCACCACCCTACTACGACAGTCTAAGCAAGCATAGCAACTGTGAAGCCAATCCATGCCAAGAATAACATCAAAATCATGCATGGGTAACTCAATCAGTTTGCACACATATTTTACCACTCACAACTATTGGGCAATCTTTGTACACTCTATCAGTTCTTACATTCTCTAAAGGTGTACTAACCACTATAGGATCATGTAGAACTTCAGGCAACACTCAAAAGTAAGAGCAAGCAGAGGAGTTACAAAGGAAAGTGTAGACCCTGGATCAAGTAAAGCAAAACAGAAGTTGAGAATACTTGCAGCATACCTGTGACCACATCAGCGGACTTCTCCTGCTCCTCTCTGCCCTTCAGGCATAGAACCTGTTCCTCTTAGGAGGCTCGGCTGCTGCTGCACCCTGTGATTAGGCCTAGGCTGAGTATTACCTCCAGCCTGACCTCTGTTCTTGGACAGTCTCTGACCATGTGGTCCACTCTTACCACAACCGAAGCAGGCATTAGTGCCCTGTCTGCACTCTCCACTGTGAGCTCGGCCACACTTAGCACAACTCTTCTTAGTACGCTGCATCTCACCTCCATTCCCTTCTTGGGCTCAGGTCAGCCTCCTTAGTGTAGCACTCCTCTGAGGATTAGAATGTTTGCGCAAAGAATCCCAGTCTTGATCAATTGAATGTCATTTACATTATTAATTGATTTTATCTAATAGTCATAACATTTTAACTCTAGTCAAATCACAATGTTTACATTGAAGGTTACTTGTCTATTTAAACTTTCCTTGCATTGGCGATGGTGTGGTTCAAGCCCCACAACCCATTTTCGTTTTTATTTATTAGTCGCCTATAGGAGACTTTGGACCGAGGTCGAGTCCCCTCAGCCACACTACAATTTCCTTTATTTTTCCTTTCCCTTCCATTCGCTTAAGGCTGAGAGGTGTGTTCGAACCCCCACAACCCCTACAACCTCTTTATTTTATTCTCCTTTTTGAAGTTGACTATTTGAGTTGACTGTGAGGTTGGGGTCGAATCCCACAACCTCATTTATTTTATATTATCTCCCTCATCCGCATAGAGTCGTGGTTCGAATCCCACGCCTCTCAGACTTTTTCTTCATTTTTCCTTTCCTTGGTTTCTAACCGAGAGGTGTGGGTTCGAATCCACCCCTCTCATTTTTTTTATTTCTTTTTCTTCACACATATTTCCCAGCCAAGCATGTTCGAACCCCCCTCACCACAAGAATTTTCTTCTTAAATTCTTTGGGATTTTAAAGGTGAGGTCTCGGTTCGACCTCAATGACCTCACCTATTTTCCTTATTTTTATTGGCATTCTAACCATCTTAATTTGCAGCATATATCAACAAAAATGCTGGAAATTCAAAGTAATTTCTTTACTCATTTTTATCTCCTTTTTTTAGTAAATTCGTAGGACAATACATAGTTCGTTTGGTACGTTCTTACACAATTTTTCACAACTTCTTAAACAAGAGGCTTACTCCCAATTCAGCCACACTTCATGTCACATGAACATCACATTTTACTTCAATTATGTCATAAAACAACAAACAAAACATTAACAAAATTAAGCCCTTAGGCCGAGACCCAACATGCCATACAACATTTGTTTTTCTTAATTTGAACACACACATGGTTGTATTTTCGTGAATTAACGTACATTCAATACATTAACATTCAGCACAAACATCACATAATCCTAAGTCTACCAGCATTCATACCAACCTTCATCGTTGGAGCTAATGACAGGACATGCAATAGGGAATCAATCATTAGTTTTGAGCCGAATATACTGAGTCCTAGGGTCTCTTGGAAGGGAACAAGAGTAGAAAACCCATACCTTTGTTTTCTTGTTAAATGTTCAAAATGCTGCCAAAACTCCTCCACAAATCATCACCACACCAAAGTCACACCTCACGCACTAGCGTAGTGTTCTGCTTAACGTTACCGGATTGTTTTCTCTTAGAGTTTTTATCTTACAAGTTCTTCATGAACTTTTGCCTTACTTATTTTTGCTTTGCTGATTGTTTTCTCACGTTTTCATCCAAGAAAAGAGAGTGAAAGAGAGAAAGAAATCGTGCAAAGAGAGTGGGGAAAAGGGAGATAGAATTCTAGTAGAAGTAGACTTTGTGGGTTTAATTAGTCAACTCAATAATAATAAAAATTAATAAAAATCTGATTTCTTTTCCTAAATCAGCTAAATTAAATTATTATTAAAAACTAAGTTAACACATTAAAATAAAAGCAAGTTAATCTTGCTTCTAGGGTTCGAACCCGGTGACCCCATTTTGCGAAAAGTCCTTCGGGTTTCCCCACCCGAATTTCTTTATTTTTTTAATTTAATTAATTAAATAATTAATTACTCAGGTAATTACAATATTACCTTGCCTGGAAAAGACCATACCCTTGGACCTCAAACTTAAAATTTCTCTTTTGAGTCGGTAAAAACTCTTTCGATTAAATCTTCATTTTCGTGAGCCTCACATGGTTGGTTCCAACTTCCAAGATCAATTAACTCCCCAAGTTAGTTGGATTGGTCGTAGTAAGGTTCTGAGTCTGGTTCTACGCGATCAATACGTTGGACCTTTGTCTAATCGCAAGCATTCTTGAAAACACTAAGTCTTGATCCTATTCGTTTTTAGGGTTTTACATTATCCCCCCTTAGGAAACATTGTCCCCGAATGACACTACTACTTCATGTGTAATGCCAGTCAGATCATAATAAAAGCACGTCAATCAATAGCAACAAAGTACGGGAGGTAAGGAAGCATAGGTTTAAGAGGTATAAAGCTAACCTCAAGAGCTGAACAGTGAGGGTAGCGGCCCTTCATGTCGCCTCAGCTTCCCACGTAGCACCCTCAACAAGATTATTTCTCCACAATACTTTCACTGTGCAATCTCCTTGTTCCTCAGCCGCTTGACCTGTCTGTCTAAAATTTCAACCGTACCTCCTCAAGACAAGTCTTCATCAACCCCAAAACCTTCAACAGGTAAGATTGATGTTGGATCACCTAGGCATTTTCTTCAACATGGACATGAAAGACTGGATGGACAGAAACTAACTCTGCGGCAAATGCCAGCTCATAGGCCACCTCACCCACACGCTGTAGGATCTCATATGGCCCAACATATCTCGGAATCAGCTTCCCTTTCCTACCAAATCTCATCACCCCTTTCATAGTTATATTTTTAAGTAAACCTGTCACCAACATCAAACTCTAAGGTCGCTTTCTGTTATCAGCATATGACTTCTGCCGACTGTACGCAGTAGCCAGCCTGTCCCTAATCATTCTGACCTTCTCTAAGGCCTCATGAATGATCTCCGGCCCAAAATGGATGACTCTCCAACCTCACCACCCAACTGAGATCTACACCTCCTACCATACAATTCCTCAAACGTGCCATCCAATGCTGGAGTGATAGCTATTATTATATGAGAAATCTATCAAAGCAGGATGTCCCCAGTTACCTCTGAAATCAATCACACAGCCCTCAACATATCCCCAATGTCTGAATGGTGCGCTCTGCCTGCCCATCTGTCTGAGGTGAAAGCAGTGCTAAGCTTCACCTGCGTGCCAAGCTCTTCTGGAAATCTATAGAAATGAGAAATAACCTGAGCTCCTCTGTCTGAATAATAGACAAGGGAATTCCATCCATCTCACAATCTCATCAATGTAGAGCCTCGCATAATCCTCGGCTCTGTAAGTAGACTTCACAGGGATAAAGTGGCAGACTTAGTCAATCTGCCACAATAACCCATATAGAGTCATGCTGCCTCCTAGTCTCGGAAGCCCAACACGAAGTCCATGTTAATGGCTCCATTTCCAAGTCGGAACCTCAATAATCTGCGTCAGACCACCAGGCTTTAAGATGCTCTGCCTTAACCTGCTGACAATTAGGACACTTGGCCACATATTCTGCCAATGTCTTCTTCATGCCATCCACCAAATAAAAACTGGAACATGCTCCACTAGCTCAACTCTAAAACTAAGCTAGAATAAAAACAGTAGCATCCTCGAAACATGAGGACCTACCAAACCGATGAATGCTGGACGTCCGGATAACTGCAGAGATGATCTTGTAGCTCTATCGTCCACCTGTGCCTGCACCTAAAATAGTAGAGTTTGTATAGGGTTAGTACACACTTGTACTAAGTATGGGTATATGCAAGCACACACCAGGGACATGCATGAGAAAGAATAGCTCTTTCCTAACAACATGATTTTTGGAAGTCAAGTCAGTGGACTTGCCAAATTGAGATTAGAAAAGTTTCCAAATTTGGATTAGGAAAGTCAATGAGCTTTCCAAATTTGGATTAGGAAAGTCAGTGGGCTTTCCAGATTTGAAATAGGAAAGTTATGCCATGAGAATAACATACATCATCATACTTTTCACATTTGCACACAGCACATAACACTTACACATAGCACATATCATATAGCATACAACACCTTTTTGCATGTAGCACATAACTTTTTATTGTCATTCACTCATATGCCATGAGACCTTGGAATCATGGACTTAACATTAAGACCTTCCAGAAATGAGGGCTCAACAGAGGACCTCAACTAGGGAGTCTTCATTAGCAAACACAGAGTCTGCTTCGTTCATTCATACGTACTCCATTTCATTTCATTCATAGACCAGTGTAAACACCAGTTATACCTAGGATGTAGTTTAAGACTTTCATTAGGTTCGTTGTGCAATGACCAAGAATGACCTAATGTCATTACTTGAATCTAACTCACCTTTTGATTATCCTATCCTAACACCTTTGGTATCATTCATTTCATTATGTGCATCATTTGAGGCTGGCCTCATTCATTCATTGGGAACTTTAACTTTAACCGACATAGATCATGTGAGCATCATGAAATCCAGTGTCTCCCCCACACCGAAAAGAGGTGGAATCACCGGCCAAAGTGACCCAAAAACATGCTAGCGTACATGGGAATTTAACCCCGCCAGAACCCTATATTGGCAGTATAGGTTCGAAGACTAGGAGATATAAGGAGACCCATACCCGGCATGCCGGACAGTCTCATCTCATGAGAGTTACGTGAACCTCCGCCCTTCCCGAAAGAAGGCATCACCGCTCATAGCTAGTCTATCGGTGCTTAGTATAAAGTTCCATTACATTCATCTCATACGTCATGGAAGCTGGCTTCTAGTATGAGGACATCATAGCTCATTAGATGATTTCTCATCTCATCATTCGTATTGAGTGTGTTAAGCTCAATACTCTCATTAGAGTGTTCATAGAGACTGGTCTCTTCATTATCTTACACTCTCATAGGTGAGTACGTATTGGTAACATTTACTTAGACTCATTTGAGATTGCTCTCATCATTTACATTAGCCTCATATCATGTTGTCACCACATTCATCATCATTAGCACGTTTGCTTTTCATATTTATTCACCTCTTATTACGTAAATGTTCATTTCATCATATGCCAATGTACTTGGCCATTTGGTGTGTTTCACACCCTCACTTAACCCTTCTAGGGTTTCATTATTTCATTGTTCATTTCATCATTTCATTGTTCATCTCATCATATGCCAATGCACTTGGCCATTTAGTGTATCTTAAACTCATACTTAACCCTTCTAGGGTTCATCATCTCATTTCATACATCTTAGGTTCACTTACTTTTGAACGTATGTTAGACTGATCTGTCTATACATACAAGCCATGAGGCTTCATTCATAGTTTGTCTAAGTGATTCATGTTTACCCAAGATTATGTGGTACAAGACTTATGCATCTTGTAGATATGCCAAGATATTGATTTGATCTTTAGAGGCAGCATTCATTAAATATTTACTTACGTATGACTTATGTGTCAATACGGAACTGGGCAAGGGAACCCAATTTCGAATCCCTTAGGCAACACTTAATCCTTTGTATTTTTCAGATTTGGGGGACCCTAGTTCGATCCCCATCAGCCCCATAATATTTCCTCTTTTTTTTCTCTATTTTTCGTCCAAGGCATGGAGGTTGTGGGATCAATCCCCCACAAGCTCATTCTTTTTCTCTTAATTTATCTATTACTTTCTCACCTATCCAAGAGGTTGTGGGTTCAATCCCCATTCACCTCATTTTATTTTCTCCTTTATTTCTCCTAACTCTCTCATCCATTCAAGAGGTTGTGGGTTCAATCCCCACTCTCCACATTTATTTTTCTCCTTTATTTTTCTCCTAACTCTCTCATCCATTCAAGAGGTTGTGGGTTCAATCCCCACTCTCCACATTTATTTTTCTCCTTTATTTTTCTCCTAACTCTCTCATCCATTCAAGAGGTTGGGGTTCAATCCCCACTCTCCACATTTATTTATTAATTTAAAATTCCCCTCTTACTCTCTTGTTTGGCCGAGAGGTTGTGGGTTCGAATCCCACACCTCTCATTTTTTTTCCAGCTTTCATGTAGTGAGGTCTTGGGTTCAATCCCCACTGACCTCACATATTTTAAATATATTTTAAACCTCTCCACCTTAAGTATTATGGCCGAAAATTCCATCACCAAGTGCTGGAAATTTTATTAAATTTTCTGGCCTTTATTTAACAGCATTCATACGTTCGTTTTGAGGTACTTTCACGATTCGTTTAACACATTCTTAGGTGTAGATTCATTGTTGTTTTAGCTTAGATTTTTCCACAAATCAGCCACCTTACACTTCATTTAACATCACAATTTACACACCTTATGCACAATAATTCCAATCATCAAACAAGCCATTTTAAGACTTCAAAACGGAGAACAACAACAAACATTTTACACATTGCACCACATCATTTTCGGTTGACATCATTGAACATGCTTTTATTTCCAAACATAAAATCACAAGGAACATCATATTTCACACTTAGCTACCAGCAACCATACCAACAACATGATTTCTAAACTAATTTAGATTGAAATCGGAAGGAGACTAGGGACAAGGAGTTCAACATTCAAGGGGACAGCCCTAGTTTCATATGTCGACTTTTGTAGAAAGAAATTCCTCTTGGAGAAAGGATTCCAAGAGAGAAAACCCATACCTTGTTGTAGCTTTCCACACCTTCCAAGTGCTGCCAAACTCCTCCCCTAAACCTTCAACACAAACCCGTCGAGAAGATGATGCAAAGTTTTCGTATCTAAGTTAGCTTGCTTGCTTGTATATTTTTTTTGTAAGTTATTTGAGTTTAGAGAACTTTTGATTGCTTTCTAATGTTTTTATCTTCTGTTTTTGCAGCCAAGAAAAATAATTTGATGAGAGAGAGAGATTTAGGCTTGAGGGAGAGATAGTGTGAGATAGTGCATCTTAAAACTAGGATAGTTGGCAAGACTTAGTCAATTTAAAAAAAACATTAATTAATAAGTAAATAAATAATAAATAATAATAAAATCTGATTTTTTTTTACATCAGCCATTAATTATAAATTTATTAAATTAATTCACCAATAATAAAAAAATCATATTAAATCCTTGCTCCCACCTAGGTTCGAACCCGGGTGGAGCAAGACTTCATTTCAAGAGACCAATTTCGGCTCTCTCTCCCCAAATTGCCCCTCCACTTTATTAAATAATTAATTATTATATATTTAGGTAATTACGATACCCTAGCCTGGTAAAAGACCATTTTACCCTTAGACCCTCAAAACTTAAAATTTCTTCTTTTTAAGTCCGGTAAAGACTCCTTCGATTAAATCTTCATTTTCGAGAGCCTTACTTGGTTGGTTCCAACCTTTCCAAGCTCAACTAACTCCCCAAGTTAGTTGGCTTGGTCGTAGTAAGGGTTCTGGGTCTGGTTCTACGCATATCAATCGTGTGAACCTTGTCTAATCGCAAGCATTCTTGACACCTTAAGTATATCTTATTCATTTTTTTAGGGTTGTTACATTATCCCCCCTTAGGAACATTCGTCCCCGAATGACACTACTCTTACTAACAATAAGTATGTCATCTATAACGTACACATACGTAGGTACTTCAATACTTCCATGGTGAATATCTGATTCACATATTAACATGATGGTACACATCCTTGAAACCTACTAGTAGCTTCACATTAATAGACTAAGGAATTCTTCCCTAAACTAGTCTCATCAAACATACAACATAAGTCAACATAAAGTCATATAAATCAAACCAACATGATGACTTCAAACATATTAACCTCATACTAGTGCATAAACACCATATACAGTTATATGAAAGACTAATTAAGGCTACGTACCCGAGGCTTCATCAGAAGTGCCTTCCCCTGAACCCCTAGACTTGAGTGCGAAGAATCGTTCCTCCTTGGAGCCTCTTCATTTGGGTCATTAGTCTGAACTCTCTCCTTCCCTTGTTCTTGACTTCTCCTATTCGGACAATCCTTCACCATGTGTCCCGGTTTTCCACAGCTGTAACAAGCGTTAGAGCCCATCATACACTTCCTCCATGCTGTCTACCACACTTCTTGCAAGGTTGTCTTTCCTTAGGTGTATATACTTCCTTGTTTCTCTTATCTCTGGACTCGGAATTCTATCATAGAGACCACTGGATGAACTTGACTCCCTTTGGTGGGAGAGTCCCTTCTTAAACCTTGGCTGCTCACGGACGCCAAAGTTGTTTCTGTGGCCTCCGTGGCTGGGACCTGCCTGATCTTGAGGCCTAGGCCTCCTAACATCACGAATACCCCTCTTTCTACGGCTGTCCTCCACCTGCTGTACATGCACCATCAACCTGGAAAGGTCCATATTATCATGGAGCATCGCAGACCGACATTCCTCCTCCAGGTCTCCATTGATTCCTGTGAGTAACCTACTCATTTCATCCCTGCTGTTCGAAACCAGGGAAGTAGCATACCTGGATAATTCAACAAGCCTCAGTACTCTCCTCAATCTTGCTATTAAATACTAAGGAAAGTAATATACCTGGATAGCTTAACAAACTTCAGGGAATACTCCCTGACTGTCATGGATCCTTGTTTAAGGTTGATGAACTCTTCAACCTTGGCTTCCCTCATCTCTCTGGGAAAGAACCTCTCCATAAATGCTGTCTTGAACAGCTCCCAAGTGACTGGCACTCCACCTAAGACACGCTATCTTGCCACATCTTGCACCAAGTCTGTGCAACATCCTTGAGCTGATAGGAAGCCAGCTCAGCCTTCTCAATATCAGTGGCCCCCATAGCCACCAGGATCTTATGCACCTCATCTACAAACTCTTGAGGATCCTCCGATGTCTTAGCCCCTGTGAATATGGGAGGGTTCATCCTCGTGAAATCTCGCAGTCTGTCAGCCATGCTGCGAACCGGTGGGTTCTCCCTCTGAACATCCTGCCGGTTGACTTGGGCAGTCATAGCCTGAGCCTGCATCGTGATGGCCTGTGCCATCTGGGCCAAAGATGCCCTCACCTCAGCATCGGTCAACCCAGCTGGGTTAACCGGCATGGCCACTCCTTCAGCTGGGGCTGGGGTGGAACTCGATTCCCCACAGCTGCCCCCTCCTCCTCTGACCAATAGCCCTCCTAGGGTTCATTCTCTGAAAAACAATAGGGGTTGATGTTAGACACGCTCATAACACCAAGAACTCAGACATTAGGAAAAGCACGATAAGATTAGAAGAAGGGAAATTTTCCTACGCATCATGCAGTCTCTAATTCAGGATAGTGGTGCACTTCACTACCATGACTTAGAAACTACTCAATGTGGTTGATGTGAACTCATTATTCTCAGAATTTAACCTAGTGCTCTGATACCAACTTTGTCACGACCGGAATCTAGACCCCAGACGAGACCGGCGTCGTTGACCTCTCAGAGGTCGCAGACAAGCCTACTTACGTCATTCTTACTTCATCTAGGTTAATTTTAGCGGAAAATTTGGAACTTTTTATTTCTTAACATACTTATAAAAAGATTCTCATTAATACGTAATTGTTCACCATCAACCATCTAACATTAAGAGGTAAGCAACTGAAAGAAATAGTTCAATTCTTATTAAGTGTATAATTGCCAAAATGGCACCAATACATAGTCTGAATAAAATAGGAAAGCAACGCTAGTGGAACATGCTCCACTAGCTCAACTCTAAAACTAAGCTAGAATATAAAACAGTAGCATCCTCGAAAACATGAGGACCTACCAAACCGGATGAATGCTGGACGTCCGGATAACTGCAGAGATGATCTTGTAGCTCTATCGTCCACCTGTGCCTGCACCTAAAATAGTAGAGTTTGTATAGGGTTAGTACACACTTGTACTAAGTATGGGTATATGCAAGCACACACCAGGGACATGCATGAGAAAGAATAGCTCTTTCCTAACAACATGATTTTTGGAAGTCAAGTCAGTGGACTTGCCAAATTGAGATTAGAAAAGTTTCCAAATTTGGATTAGGAAAGTCAATGAGCTTTCCAAATTTGGATTAGGAAAGTCAGTGGGCTTTCCAGATTTGAATAGGAAAGTTATGCCATGAGAATAACATACATCATCATACTTTTCACATTTGCACACAGCACATAACACTTACACATAGCACATATCATATAGCATACAACACCTTTTTGCATGTAGCACATAACTTCTTTTATTGTCATTCACTCATATGCCATGAGACCTTGGAATCATGGACTTAACATTAAGACCTTCCAGAAATGAGGGCTCAACAGATGAGACCTCAACTAGGGAGTCTTCATTAGCAAACACAGAGTCTGCTTCGTTCATTCATACGTACTCCATTTCATTTCATTCATAGACAGTGTAAACACCAGTTATACCTAGGATGTAGTTTAAGACTTTCATTAGGTTCGTTGTGCAATGACCAAGAATGACCTAATGTCATTACTTGAATCTAACTCACCTTTTGATTATCCTATCCTAACACCTTTGGTATCATTCATTTCATTATGTGCATCATTTGAGGCTGACCTCATTCATTCATTGGGAACTTTAACTTTAACCGACATAGATCATGTGAGCATCATGAAATCCAGTGTCTCCCCACACCGAAAAGAGGTGGAATCACCGGCCAAGGTGACCCAAAAACATGCTAGCGTACATGGGAATTTAACCCCGCTAGATCCCTATATTGGCAGTATAGGTTCGAAGACTAGGAGATATAAGGAGACCCATACCCGGCATGCCGGACAGTCTCATCTCATGAGAGTTACGTGAACCTCCGCCCTTCCCGAAAGAAGGCATCACCGTTCATAGCTAGTCTATCGGTGCTTAGTATAAAGTTCCATTACATTCATCTCATACGTCATGGAAGCTGGCTTCTAGTATGAGGACATCATAGCTCATTAGATGATTTCTCATCTCATCATTCGTATTGAGTGTGTTAAGCTCAATACTCTCATTAGAGTGTTCATAGAGACTGGTCTCTTCATTATCTTACACTCTCATAGGTGAGTACGTATTGGTAACATTTACTTAGACTCATTTGAGATTGCTCTCATCATTTACATTAGCCTCATATCATGTTGTCACCACATTCATCATCATTAGCACCTTTGCTTTTCATAGTTATTCACCTCTTATTACGTAAATGTTCATTTCATCATATGCCAATGTACTTGGCCATTTGGTGTGTTTCACACCCTCACTTAACCCTTCTAGGGTTTTATTATTTCATTGTTCATTTCATCATTTCATTGTTCATCTCATCATATGCCAATGCACTTTGCCATTTAGTGTATCTTAAACTCATACTTAACCCTTCTAGGGTTCATCATCTCATTTCATACATCTTAGGTTCACTTACTTTTGAACGTATGTTAGACTTATGTGTCTATACATACAAGCCATGAGGCTTCATTCATAGTTTGTCTAAGTGATTCATGTTTACCCAAGATTATGTGGTACAAGACTTATGCATCTTGTAGATATGCCAAGATATTGATTTTGATCTTTAGAGGCAGCATTCATTAAATATTTACTTACGTATGACTTATGTGTCAATACGGAACTGGGCAAGGGAACCCAATTTCGAATCCCTTAGGCAACACTTAATCCTTTGTATTTTTCAGATTTGGGGGACCCTAGTTCGATCCCCATCAGCCCCATAATATTTCCTCTCTTTTTCTTCTCTATTTTTCGTCCAAGGCATGGAGGTTGTGGGATCAATCCCCCACAAGCTCATTCTTTTTCTCTTAATTTATCTATTGACTTTCTCACCTATCCAAGAGGTTGTGGGTTCAATCCCCATTCACCTCATTTTATATTTCTCCTTTACTTTCCTCCTAACTCTCTCATCTATTCAAGAGGTTGTGGGTTCAATCCCCACTCTCCACATTTATTTTTCTCCTTTATTTTTCTCCTAACTCTCTCATCCATTCAAGAGGTTGTGGGTTCAATCCCCACTCTCCACATTTATTTTTCTCCTTTATTTTTCTCCTAACTCTCTCATCCATTCAAGAGGTTGTGGGTTCAATCCCCACTCTCCACATTTATTTTATTAATTTAAAATTCCCCTCTTACTCTCTTGTTTGGCCGAGAGGTTGTGGGTTCGAATCCCACACCTCTCATTTTTTTTCCAGCTTTCATGTAGTGAGGTCTTGGGTTCAATCCCCACTGACCTCACATATTTTAAATATATTTTTAAACCTCTCCACCTTAAGTATTATGGCCGAAAATTCCATCACCAAGTGCTGGAAATTTTATTAAATTTTCTGGCCTTTATTTAACAGCATTCATACGTTCGTTTTGAGGTACTTTCACGATTCGTTTAACACATTCTTAGGTGTAGATTCATTGTTGTTTTAGCTTAGATTTTTCCACAAATCAGCCACCTTACACTTCATTTAACATCACAATTTACACACCTTATGCACAATAATTCCAATCATCAAACAAGCCATTTTAAGACTTCAAAACGGAGAGCAACAACAAACATTTTACACATTGCACCACATCATTTTCAGTTGACATCATTGTACATGCTTGTTATTTCCAAACATAAAATCACAAGGAACAACATATTTCACACTTAGCTACCAACAACCATACCACCAACATGATTTCTAAACTAATTTAGATTGAAATCGGAAGGAGACTAGGGACAAGGAGTTCAACATTCAAGGGGACAGCCCTAGTTTCATATGTCGACTTTTGTAGAAAGAATTTCCTCTTAGAGAAAGGATTCCAAGAGAGAAAACCCATACCTTGTTGTAGCTTTCCACACCTTCCAAGTGCTGCCAAACTCCTCCCCTAAACCTTCAACACAAACCCGTCGAGAAGATGATGCAAAGTTTTCGTATCCTAAGTTAGCTTGCTTGCTTGTATATTTTTTTTTTGTAAGTTATTTGAGTTTAGAGAACTTTTGATTGCTTTCTAATGTTTTTATCTTCTGTTTTTGCAGCCAAGAAAAATAATTAGATGAGAGAGAGAGAGATTTAGGCTTGAGGGAGAGATAGTGTGAGATAGTGCCTCTTAAAACTAGGATAGTTGGCAAGACTTAGTCAATTTTAAAAAAACATTAATTAATAAGTAAATAAATAATAAATAATAATAAAATCTGATTTTCCTTTTTACATCAGCCATTAAATATAAATTTATTAAATTAATTCACCAATAAAAAAAAAATCATATTAAATCCTTGCTCCCACCTAGGTTCGAACCCGGGTGGAGCAAGACTTCATTTCAAGAGACCAATTTCGGCTCTCTCTCCCCAAATTGCCCCTCCAATTTATTAAATAATTAATTAATTATATATTTAGGATAATTACGATACTACCCCTAGCCTGGTAAAAGACCATTTTACCCTTAGACCCTCAAAACTTAAAATTTCTTGTTTTTGAGTCCGGTAAAGACACCTTCGATTAAATCTTCATTTTCGAGAGCCTTACTTGGTTGGTTCCAAACTTTCCAAGCTCAACTAACTCCCCAAGTTAGTTGGCTTGGTCATAGTAAGGGTTCTGGGGTCTGGTTCTACGCATATCAATCTGTGTGAACCTTGTTTTAATCGCAAGCATTCTTGACACCTTAAGTATTTATCTTATTCATTTATTTTTTAGGGTTGTTACAATTTAAAAGAGTATTCAAGTACACTCATACCTTCTTGACGAAGGTTGATGAATTTCTCCACTTTGGTTTCCACTTCTCTCTAGGAAAGAACTGATCAAGAAAAGACTTCTTGAAAATCTCCCATGTCACCGGTCCACACCTAAAAGGCCTATTGTCTCTACATTGGACGTACTAAGTTTAGGCAACATCTTTGAGTTGTTAAGTGTCTAACTCCGCTTTCTCACTATTAGTCAACCCCATAGCATAAAAAATCTTGTAGATTTCATCAATGAACTCTTGGGGGTCTTTCTCAACTTCGGACCCATAGAAAGTAGGGGGATTCATCCTAGTGAAATCTCTCAAACGGGAGGCCATGGTGCAAACATGTTGGTTTGCTTGGGGTACCACCTCCAAATTAGCTTGTGCCGTCATGACTTGTGCTTGAGTGGTGACGGATTGTGCTTGTGTAGTAATGGCTTGGGCCATTTGTAGAAAGGCAGCCCTTATATCACCATCTGTCATAGGTGCAGGATTGACTGGATCTTGGTCATCAATAGCAACTAGGAGGGACTTGATCACCACGGGGAGGAACTCCCGCATTGGCAATCTCTTCATCATGTCTTCTTGTCGCATTCCTTGGAGTATTCATTAGCTATAATTTTAATAAGAGGACTACATGCTAAGAGAACATAAAGTCCAAGAATATCGAGGCACGACATTGTTTCCAAGAAAATTAGAGTTTCCTAAGCATCATATAATTTCTTATTCATAAGTGTGGTGCGCTTCACAATTATGAGTAAGAATCTACATAGACGTTGTTGAGAGAGACATCGAATCTAAAAATATTCAACCTCATGCTTTGATACAAAGTTTGTCACATCCATGGAGCACCACCTAGACGTAACCGGCGTCGTCGTCCTCAGAGAGGACTATGACTACCCTCTTAGTTTACATCATTACATTCATAGGTTAAAAATGCGGAAAATTTAAAACTTTTCTATCTATCATGAGGTTTACATAGACCTCTCGCATATACGTAATATATTCATATCGAGTATACACATACCCTTCGTATAAGAAGATTACATAGTCTTCTACTTTTATTGTACATAGATCTTTAAGATACTTAGCATAGTCTTAAAAGAGTGTCTCATCTTATAACCATCTAAAACAAGAGTATATCAATTGGGCATATCCCATACATCATCATAATAAAGCCACATATAGGCTATACAAATCTTTCAGTATCAAATGAAAAGGAAAGAACATATAAGTCTTAAAACTAAAACAACTTCATTAGCTTGATAGTGGCATTTCCCTCGGAAAATGAGGACCTACCCAACTTGGATGATTCAGAATTCCAAGTCTTATTCAAAGTCATGACAAAAGCCCTTCAACAATCAAAACCTAAAATGTTGGGGAAAAGGGGAAAATGGGGTTATCACATTGCATGTACTAAGTATGAAACCGTATGCACATATAAAATCAAATCATGCTAAAAAGAGACATTTCATTAAAACATGATACTTTTCATTTTGAAAGCCTTATGCACTTTCAAGAACCAATACAAGTCATTAATGCATATTCATCAAGTCAATACTATGTACTACACAAGACCAAACCATCTTAAGTCAAATGAAGTCACATGCATCCAAACATACTTGAACACATAATCAAATACAACTCTATCATTAAGTCATAACAACACAAGCATGAGTAAGAGTTCATTATAACATAACAAGAGCAAGACCATTACTCATGACCCTTATTAAGTCCAGTTGTGCAATAACTAGGGGTTCCCCCATAACCTTACTTAATCAAGTAAACCTAGCAAGAACCATAACCAATGTCCAACTCCAAATAACATATCATTAAGAGTACATAATATCATACTTTAGCAATTGAGACCAAATACATGTTCATAAGAGTAACCAACATCAGATTGTGTCATTTACATGTAAGATCATCACTTTATCATCTTTTTCATTTATAAGCATATGCATACATAAGAACAACCTACTAAGGCTTACCTCAAGGCAAACTAGTGCAAGGCATAGGTAGATTCTCATACCTCTACCTAGGATAAGTCAAACCTCTTAAGTAACCCTAGTTGGTTTGTACTTCATTACTTCATTTTAGTTTAGGGAACAATTGCCTTAACCGACATAGGCCACAAGAGCTAAGTGTGGAATTCAGTGTTGTAAAACCTTACACTGATGGAAGGTGGTCTACCGTCCAAAGTAAAACCAAACATAAATGTAGCTTTCTAGGTTGATCCACTAGCTAGTCTTCCTATGGGGCAACATAGTTTAATGAACTAAGAGATATGTATTAACTCTCTACATGCCACTTTGCAATAAGAGCCTCTTCTCATGAGAATCCATAGGGTGAGTATACCTCATAGGGTAGTGAACACCTCATATTGAACTATAGGGTGAATCTTCCTCTATGGAAAGTCAACCATCCCAATGTGAAGTTCACTCGGTGCTAACCTAATGTCTATTTTTTAAATGTCTTTATTTCATCCACTCTTATCAAAACATAGCTTATGGCATTGGGTCTATCCCTTCTATAAAAATCATCCTCATATCTCATTAGGAATTATATGAATATCACCTTTTAATACATCACTCTTAGTGATATCAATACCTTAGATCATATCATAGTAATGCACAAAAATGAATCAACATCATCCTTATATCATTACAAGCTTAACATGATCTCACAATTCATAAGTCAAGACATTTAAATACAAACATCATACCGTCCTAGTAAATCCAATCACAACACACTTACTTCAATGGAATCAACATCACAAGGTATAAGTCATCACAATAGAATTAGCATTTCAAGATCACAAGACATTACCTCTTCCTCTTCCAAAGATATCAACATAGTATTACCATAAACCACTCTCAAATAATCCATACATTGTCATAATATAATCATAGTATAGTAATTCAACCAATAACCAAGTCAATTGAACCAACACTACAGAATTCAACTAAAAATCATAACCTAGGGTTAAGGGGAAAAGGTCATATACTATAAACTAGATCAATCAATCAATGATTAGTGTAATATAGTCATAATTTATCATAATATAATCAATAAAATCAAAATAAACCATAAACAAATCCAATTAAAAGATAAATTTCGAGATTGGAAGAAACCCACATGAAAACTCATTTTTTGAAATCAATTTGAAGGAACCCTGTGGGGAAAGAGATTTCAAAGGTGAAATGATCCCATACCTTATTATTTTATGAATATTTATGGAGAAAATTGTGTTATTGCAACCCTATAACCCACCTTGACCTTGTCTTCTATGGTGTTCTTCAACTTTGGAGAGAGAAAGAAGATAGAAGGAAGAGAGTTTGTGTTTTGGGAATTACGAGAGTTAGGTTAGTCTAATTAGGTTAGGGTCTTTACATAGGTTGTTAATTAAATTAATTATACCTCTCTTAATCACTAAATAATTAAATAACCCCTAAATTAATTAACTCAAGTCACTTAAAATCAAGCAGCCAAAACAGACCCTCACAGACGACTCCCCGTCCACGCCCCGTTTGTCAATAGACGGAACAAGGACAAACCGTCCTGTTGGTCCATCGATTGTATAAGAGACTGTCAAAAATAGGCCTCCCAAGTATTTGGCTAAGTTATCATCGACATAGGCATCGTCGCCCTGTCGATTCATCAATGGACCGTTGATTGCATTCGTTGGTGACACTGTCTATTGACAACTTTTAGCCACTTTTGCAAGGGTCCTCCCCAAGGGACCTTGGTTGGTCCTTGTGGAGTTGTACCGGGATATTTAGACCATGAACTAACTCTAATACGTGTTAGACACCCTTCCACCAAATTTCATCATTTTTCGACTCCTAAAACCTAGTCAAATAGGCTAAGGCACACTAGCACCTCATTAAACTAGTTTCAGCACGTCATGGACGTTCTTTGACATTTTGATTTCCAAACGTCCTAAATATCTTATATTCATTAAAATTGACCTTAAAACTGTGTCTAAACCTTTTTAAACTTATGTTAGGCTCTAGAACACGTCCTAGACTTTCGAAGTGTTACACAAGTTGGGTAGGTCCTCACCGCTTCGAGGACAATGCCTTCTATCTAGCTATAGTAGTTGATTAGTCTTAAAGACACTACTGTTTATTTCCTTTTCATTTGAGTACTAAAGATTGTATAACCTATATGTGGCTTTGTTATATTGATGTATGGGATATGCCCAATTGTGATATTCTTGTTTATATGGTTATAAGATGAGACATACATTTTGAGACTATGTTATATCTTATTTATATATATATATATATATATATATATATATATATATATATATATATATATATATATATATGTGTGTGTGTGTGTGTGTGCGCGCGCGCGCGCGCGCAATAAAAGGAGAAGACTATGTAATCTTCTTATATGAAGGGTCTATGCTGAAAATAAAACTAAGTGTGGAACAAAGGGGCTCTCATGTTTGGAGGATCAAAAATTCAAATCTTCGCCCGAGTGGTTCTAAAATTATGTTGACGATAATAATATCTTGTAATCATATAGAAAATGAGTTGTGTGCTTTGAATTCATTAAAAAATATCATATTCATACCACAATTCACAACTAACGAATTAGGAAAGTCTAATGGCTAGACTTTCCAGAAATGGCATGTTGCTTAGGAAGAACTTTCATTGATCATGTACTCGATATGAATATATTAAGTGTATGTCAGAAGTCTATGTAAGCCTCATGATAGATAGAAATGTTTTATATTTTCCGTATTTTTAACTTATGAATATAATTATGTAAACTAAGAGGCTAGTCTTAGTCATCTCCCATGACGACGACGCCAGTTACGTGTAGGGGTGTTTCCCGGGTGACATATTTCATATATAAGGTACATAACTCACATTTGACTCAACATACTTTAGGGACCACATAGAAGGACCCATTACAAGACCATATACAAGTCAAGACTTCAAACATAATAAGAGCAAAGCAATAGTCACATTAACATACTTGGACTTCACCTCATAAGAACCACATAGAACCCTACTCATAGTCCCTTTCTATGTCTACTTGTTCAATGTACGTGTATAGTCTCATAACCTCACACATACTAAGTAAACCTACAAGAAGACTACAAGCATTATCATTCAATTCATAATACAAAAAGACCATCATAGACAACCTCATTCATACCAAGCAATTCATCATCATATAGTTAATAAGACCCATACTATGCATATAAGGTAAGAACACATAATATAGATTCATACCATGCATATCATCACAACAAGTAGACAATACTACAATGTCATGAATAAGGAACATAAACATATTTTTATACATTAGAACACCTTCCTAGAACTCCCTTCAAGTGTCCTTTGTGCAATGTATAGAAAAAGTCCCATAGCCCCACCTACACTAAGCAACTTCCCTTAGGTTATCCTAGTTAGGGTCCTTACTTTACTTCAATTGTCCATTTTACTTTAGGGAAGCTATAGCTTTAACTATAAGACCAACAAAATTAGTCAGGGTGTCTAGATCCTAACATGTTCGTATAAGGGTCTAAGATCCTAAAATTGTCTGTAAGGTTGTAAAGAGGCAGTGTGTAAAGTTTGAGGTAAATTGGGAGTCAAACGTCAAGGGACAACCAAGACTTTCGACGACTAGTCACCTATGTGCCTCATGTGTCTATACATGCTTATTTTTTTTATTTAATGATCTTATGAAGTATTAAAATGATTTATAATGATATTTATAGGCAGTATGTGGAGTTTGATGATGTTTGTATGTCAAACTTCCAAGAACGTCTAAGACGTTTGAAAGTTAGCCCTTGAGACTTTCATGTGTGTCTTGAGTGTGACTTGCATGTTTGGATGTGTTTTACGTATTCATTTTGGGTGAAACTAGCATGGAAGGTATAAACATGTTAAGGTGTATATTCACATTGGAAAAGTCAGGGTACGACTTTTGAAGGGCCCTGGAAAAGGGCCCAAAAGAAGGATCCAAAGGTTGTCGAGACACTGCCTTGGCAGTGTCAATCGACTGAACAAAACGCCGCCACATTTGTTGACAAACGGCCCGTCAATGGTGGTGTCGTCAATTTACACTTAGCATTGATAAGGATCTGCCAAAAGACAGCCCAAGATAAATTCGACGGAAGCCACAGACGGTCCATCGATGGACCTATTGGGCGTCGAATGTGGCCGTTGGTGCAGGATGTGTGAAGCCGCCTGCGCACTGTTTCATTTAAGGGGTTGAATGGTATATTCACCGACGTCCTAACCTAACCCTACATGGTTTATTTGATGATTTTTTCGGTGTATTTAAGTGATAAAAAACGTGATCAACCCATTCCCAATCAAATTCACACAAAATAGACTTTCCCTCCAAAACCAATTCTTCCTAGAAACCTCCATTGAAGGTGAAGTTCAAGAACAGCTTGGAGCTTGGATTCCCATGGATTCTTCATCAAGTTTCAGAGGTATTATTCTATATTAAGGTATGGTGATCCTTCATCTCTAGTTATCTTTCCATCTAGACAGTGAATCCCAAAGTTTTCAAAAGAGATTTCATGATCAAACTTCTCCTTCTTCAATCTAGCCATGGGTTCTTTCTAAAAATGTTTTCAAAAGATTAATCATGATGGATTGAATATAATGTATTGGTTTTAACGTGAAATTCAATCCAATTGCATTGTGAACCCATGTCCCTTCCCAAACTCGATTTAGCCTTTGTATGGGACTTGTGATCGTAGCTTGTTATTGGTTGAATTGTGATTCTATTATGCTGAATTGCTCATATCTACTGTAATTTAAGTATATTGATGGTGAGTTGTTGATGAATGATCCAATTGGATCAATGTATGAAGATTTAAACATGAGTAGCCTATGCTTCTATGTGTTCACTGTATCATTGATCTTAAAATGTATAAAAGTGGAATTCGATTATGTTAAGATGCTTGTAGTTACTTCCTTAAGTCAATATAATTTTTGAATTGTGGGTATGAATCTTGTATGAGCAAAGTAAAGAAGGTTTGGGATGAATTGATCTAGGTTCTTCTAGTCTATGAATTTGTAATACTATGTATGTGATGTGATCTAAATTCTACGATGAATGAAGCATGATTTAGTCTTGCTTTCTATCTCTTTAGCTACTGCCTAACATGTACATTATTGATAAAATATGATTGATGATCAAGTCTTTGGGAATTGGTAAGATTGCCTACTTCCTCCACTCTCTATTGAATTGCTAGTTTAGTGCCTATGTTGGTATCATGACCTTGTAGGGATTTAAGTATGATTTCGTTTATGTTAAGGGTATATTTAGTTACTGTCCTATAATGTATTGTTGATGGAAAGGGTGTATTGATCAATCATGATCAAAAGATGATAAATTGGTAAGGATGGCTTTTTCCATCTACTTTTCTATAGTATTGTTAATTGATGAAGCCTTGTGTGGCGTAGTGTGGTATGGTCCACTAATGGTGGAGGTGTTTACTTTATTGTCATTATATATGTTTTCACTATGTCCTTGAAGGAAAATGGACGAATATATGAGTGTGTGATTATGATGATAACCTTATGTGTAACTTGTGCCTAGTTTCCAAGTCTAGCTATGATCTAGGTTGTGTTGCTAATGTCATGAGCATGTAAAAGGTTATGTTAAGGTTATGTGTACTTTATGCGTATGATGAGGTCCTATAATGTTATATCTGATGTAAAGCTAAGATAGGTGCATAAAGACTAGAGCTTACTATAAGATGTCGTAAGTCTTGAAATAAATGATTCTTGTGCTATACTATCTATTCTATGATGTTGTGTGATGTATCATTCACTAGGATGAATTTATAGGTGCACTAGTATGGGCAAGGGTATGGAATCCTTGTTTATGCATTGCACATGTGTGCCTTGATAGGATAGTTCCTAGGTTGGTCTTCTAAGTACATACATAGAATTTTATGAACATGTTATGAGTATGACTTATATGCTATGATGTTAAGTATATGATATGACAAAATATGAATGTCCATAGTGTTTGAATGTGTTAATATGAAAGGATTTCTCTTATAGTCACACCTATAGACTTATGCATTGTTATATGAACATGTGTGAAATTTATGTGTTATGTGAAAGGTTTGCTCACATATAAATATACACACACACATGTATGAAAATCTAGTCAATAGAGGGGCTTTGAAAGGTGTGCCCAAGTGTACCATAAACTAGAAGGTGATTACATATGCTATGTCCATGTGAAAGGGTTTCTCACATGATTTAGGTTGATGAACTCTCATTTAAGACCTATGAGCTAAGCATATGAGGGAATGACTCTCTTAAGCCTAATTTTATGAGATAAAGTTAATAAAGTCTTTTTAATAAAAAGGAAACTTAGCTTAGCACCGAGTGAACTTGAAGATGAGGGGTGTCCCTTCCCATTGTAGGAAGGTAGGTCACCATATACCTCACGAGGTGGTTAGCCTCTTAGACAAATGGCATAGAGTGATATTTCCATGAGTGGATAACTACAATGTCTCATTAGACATAAAGTGGGTTTCCACATGTACCTCCAAGTTCGATCACTATGCTTTCCACATAGGATCTAGCAAGTGATATCAACTAAGATGCTAAAATGTGTTAATGTTCTACCTTTGCTAGGTAAGAACACCTTTCAATTAGTGTAAGTCTCTATATCACCAAATTTTGTGTAGCACCCATGGTCTTAGTGTCAGTTAAGGATATAGCTTCGCTAAAGTAAAAATGGACGATGGAAGTAAAGTAAAGTAAAAGGATCCTAACTTGGATAACCTAAGGGAAGGTTCTTAGGATAGGTGAAAGTAATGAACCCACCTATAAATTTCACCAGTAGCTAGCTAAGAGAGTCCTAGGAAGGTGTTCTAATGCATGTCTCTATGTATATGTTCCTTATGCATGACTTTGTAGTAATTGTCTACTTGTTGTGATGAAGTGCATGGTATGATTCCTCATATATCTATGTGATATGGTCTTGTTATTATATGTAATATGTTGGTGTTAATGACCATATGATGAAGGGATTGCTTGACATGAATGAAGTTGTCTTCACTTACTTGTTGGTGTATGAAATAGAGTGTTAATGCTTGTGGTCTCATGATAGGATTACTAATTATGTGTGAGGTTATAAGGCTTCACCTGTACTTTGCACTAGTAGACTTAGATTGGGGTCATGAGTAAGGTCTTATAATTTTTTATATGAAGTGAAGTTAATAGATGTACAAGCTGATGTAGCTTACTGTAAAGCCATTAGAGTCTTGACTTAAGTGTGTCTATGATGCATTATACTTCTATCATGATATGTGTTGGTTTATGTAGGTTGTATGTATGCTTTCTTTGTGTCTCTAAGGTGATGCATTGCACCAAGTATCACTAGAGGGTCACTTGGGGGGGTAAGGAGTTAAAAGAAAAGATGTTCACTGTAAAAAGGGAATTAGTCACTTTAAAGTGAAAGGAGCTCACTACAAAGTGACCTCAAATGTGTCTTAAATTCTATATTTTATTTTCTATAATGTTTGGACTTTGAATATGTCTATATGAAGTATGTGAATGATATAAATGCTATTGTATCAGGGTTTTATGAAGTTTTCACAAAAATGCATGAAGTATGATTTCAATTAACATGTCCCTTTTAAATGCATGATTTTACATGGTTGTCATACTTAGTGCATTGCTGTACTTACTCCATTCTTCTCTACTTATTACACAAAGTGTATGTTATGGATGCTTGAAGGATGTATCTAATATGGAGGAACTTGATATGTGATTCTCAAGGTCAAGGAAAGGGGTCCTTAACTTCCAAGGATTCCCCACTTATGGTTTACTATAAAGTTCTTAAATATTGTACTTATGTATTATGTTGTAAGGGTCGTGTCCCTAATGTGCTCTAATGATGTTGAGTCTAAGATAGCAAAGAGACTTAGAGTCTATCTATGTATTATAATATTTTATATATAAATTCAAAGTAAAGTCTTAGCATATGATGTGCTAAGAAAGTTTTAAATTTTCCGCTAAATTTACTATGATAATGCGATGAATGATAACTATGGGGTTGTCTAAGACTTTAGATAGGTCAAGTACGCCATGTTACTTCTACGGGATGCTCCCCATATATGACATTAACCGACACTAGGACCAATGGTGTTAAACATGAAATTTGGTGTTGTAGAGACTTACACCGTTGGAAGGTGCTCTTACCTAGCCAAGGTAGAAAATTAAAACATGCTAGCATATTAGGTGATATCAGTTGCTAGATCCTATGTGGTAAGCATAGTTATGGAACTTGGATAGTTCACTCGGTGCTTAGCTAAGTTCCCTTTATTGAAAAGTCTTTATTAATATTACTTTCTAAAACTGGGCTTTAGGAGATTGACTCCTTATATTCTTAGCTAATAGGTCATAGATGAGAGTCCATCCACCTAAATCATGTGAGAAACCCTTTCACATGGACATAGCATATGTAAAGCACAATCTAGTTTAGGATACTCTTGAGACACCATTCAAGTTCCCCTCTATTGACTAGATCATCATTCATGTGTGTGTGTATACATATATGTGAGAAAACCTTTCACATATACACATTAAGGCCACACATGTTCATACGTCAATGCATAAGTGTATAGGTGAAATTATATGATCAATCCTTTCATATAAACACATTAAGAGAATATGAACATTCATAAATAAACATGCATTCATATTCATGTACATAGAAAACAAAACCTTGTAACTATCCTATACGGACACACATGTGCAATGCATCCCATACCCTTGCCCATACTAGTAAACCTATCATGTCATCCAAGTTATGGGATACATATCGTACTTCATAAACATATACTTAACATGCATAGTAGTAGACATTAGTGCATATGAGAATTATACTTTCATTAGACAGCATGAACATATACAACCTTATAGCATGCATGATGTTTGAGTGTGTGTACATTGTGATCACATAATTTCTATCAACAACACCTTGAGGCAGCCACCCTCATAGGACCACAATGCACCTTCAAGCATAGACCACACAACACATACTAGCATAGGAGACAATCTAAATTTCAATACTTGCATTCAAGGATCCTAACCATAGCTAACACACATTCAAATAAGGGTACATAGGTAAGGGAACATCAACCATCACCACTCATCAATGGAAGCATCTAAACCTATCTTTAACATAGTTATAAATATGCTTATACAATAGCCTTACAACCTATATCATAACTAGAATATAATACTATGCATGAAGCTTCACATTGGTTGATCATCACCAACACACATTCATAATACAATTTACTTCAAGGCCATGATCACATCTCATATATATTGACAATAAAGTAAACACCGCCACCATAACTTGACAATACCACACAATGCTATACAAGGCTACATCAACGATCAATTTTATAAGACAAGTAGAAAGAATAGGGCCAACTTAAAAATTCCTCAAAACTTTGATCATACTGATCAATTCCCATAATTCAACATAAATACATGTATAACACAGTAGCTAAACGAGCCATTACATAAACAAAATCATACTTCAAAGATCATAGTTTCAAGGTCACATTTGGTAAACTACTTCATCTAGTCTACACAAATAGAGGAATATAGATCAACTTACCAATCCCAAAACCTTATCATAATTGATCACTCATACAACAATTCATATTCAATTTACATGATTAACAATAGTAATAGGCAATTCAACATAATTGAAACATAATTCAACCAACATAGAATCAAGATCACAAGACCCACATTATAAGCCAATTTGTGAAATTAGGATGATCATGGGTTCGTCATGAAATTGGATTGAAATTCATCTTAAAAACTGTAGATAATCCTTAATTTATCATAAATATTCTTTGGAAATCAATTTGAGCAAGAAGCCATGGCTAGATTGTATGCTCAATAGACCTTAAAAGTGCCCATCTTTGCAAGCTCAAAGTTATTGTATTTCCTCTTGATCAAGTTAACAAGTTTATTATCAACCTTTTCCTCACTGACTTTATGTTTCTCCTTCTTACAGAATTCAATGGTTCTGTCATGCTTCACAAAGTGGGCTTTCTATTGAGCTTCAGGAGGAGGATACTCACGGTGGTATCCGTTAGCACTTTTTCTCTGTGACTTATGTTGATCGTATGCCTTGCAATTTAGTCTATGTCAAACAAGTGATATTCCAGTTGGTAGTGAACACGAATAAGCCTTTTGAAGAGCTTAAAATACATTTTATTGTTTTGTTGTTTTTGAAGAATAAACATGTTGTAATTTGTACACTTCTATGTTTGAAACTTGTGACCATGTGTGTAGGACTAGATTCTATTCAGCTTTGTGGTGAAACTAGATAAAAAAAGTAGTTTTACCAGATAAGAATCAACAACATGAAAAAATGTTCTTCTCTTCTTCCCATTCCTAATCATAGAGAACCTCCTCACTTTTTAACTATGTTGATCGGACTCTCCGAAAATGTTGTCACACCTATGTCAGATCCTCCAAAAATACACTACTTTTGGAGGATTTGACAAGCACTCGACAACATTTTTGAAAAGTTCTAGCAACATACCTTTGACGTTTAAAACATAACATTGGAGATAAACATTCGTAGTGACAATAGTATTCTAAGTTTGCGGTGTCCTAAGAACTCATATTTTTTACCCCTTAGATAGAAGAAAAGAATCTTACTAATATATTTTGTTAATTTTCCTTAATGAGAGATTTTAGCTTCTAAGACACTATTATATCCATGTGGAAAAGAAACATTTGTGTAAATAATGTTTACAAATCTCTCAACGTTTAGTTTGAGTTTCACTTGCTAAGCCTACTTTGTATGACAAAGTGAACTAAAAATCATCTTTTAAGACAATGCATTTTCTACTATCTCCTGTGGTTCTGTTCCTCTTTAATATGAATTTGTCATACATAAATAAAGCTCACACTTCTACTCCTTCCCATGTTTTAAATCTTTCAGCCGAGGACTTATTTAAAAAGTGAGAAATTTGGGGCTGTTCTTTAGCATTTCACAAATAGTCATTCTCGGATCAGTGAAAACACTTTCTTATTTAAAAAACTCCTGCTGAATACTTTATAACATCATTAAAGACCTTTACTTTTAGACCTACTGTTGAGTCTACTATAGAACTGGCATACATTAGTTGCTATTCTTGTCCTTTGTCTAACAATCTTTCTACCCCTGGGTGAGAGGCCTTGCTTATCTGTAACTTCCTATACTTCCTCGTGATTTTCTTCTTGAAAAGTGAATTCAAAAGCTCTAATTAGATGATCCACGCTATGTTACTTACCTACTACTTATTTGGATATCTATTTTCTGGTTTGAAGGTTGATCCACACTGATCTTAATTACGACTATTACCACTTCCATGGATCAGATGAATTGATTGACAACAACATTGTGAAAGATCAATTGACAAGCGTAGCATGTGCTAATGAGCTTATCATCCCATTTTGGTATATTGAGGTCAGTTTATTCTCCATGATGTTTTATGCAAACATGAATATATGACTTGTTGAATGTCTTTAATTTAGAGGACACATAATAGAGATAAGATATTAAAACGCGCATCTCTCACTTTTAGGACATGAAGTAACTCACCAAGTATGCAAAAGAATATAGAATTAAAATAAGTGATAAAGAAAACAGTTAATATTATCCATTTCCTTTATCAAATTATGTGAAAGTTTCTGCTCTGTCACGATAGATGTTTGATATGAATCCATTTACTTTATACAGTCAATGGCATAGTGACGATCACCATATCATAAGCTATATAGATAGTAATTGAGTAATGCATTGTTGTGAATTGATATTCTATAAACACTGTGAAGAATTATCATGTAGCTGGCTAGAATTCCTTGGTCTATACATTTTTATATGACTAAAAAAAGTGCAGTTCCAAATGCTTATGTGTAGACTGTTTTAGATGACTCAAGAAAAAATTCAGATTTTGTTCTTATCTAAACTTGTAAAATTCACCAGTAAGAAATGTAACAACCCTAAAAATGAATAGGATCAAGACTTAGGTGTTTCAAGAATGCTTGCGATTAGACCAAGGTCCACAGGTATTGATACGCGTAGAACCAGACCTCAAAACCCTTACTACGACCAAGCCAACTAACTTGGGGAGTTAATTGAGCTTGGAAAGGTTGGAACCAACCATGTGAGGCTCACGAAAACGAAGATTTAATCGAAAGAGTTTTTACCGGACTCAAAAGAAGAAATTTTAAGTTGAGGGTCCAAGGGTAAAATGGTCTTTTCCAGGCCAAGGGTAATATTGTAATTACCCTGAGTAGTTAATTATTTAATTAATTAAGTTAAAAAAATAAAGAAATTCGGGTGGGGCAACCCGAAGGGACCCATTTTCGCAAAATGGGGTCACCCGGGTTCGAACCCCACTAGAAGCAAGATTAAACTTGCTTTTATTTTAATGTGTTAACTTAGTTTTTAATAAATAATTAATATTAGCTGATTAAGGAAAAAGAAATCATATTTTTATTAATTTTTATTAATTATTGAGTTGACTAATTCAAACCCAGAAAGTCCTACTTCTACTAGAATTCTATCTCCCTTTTCCCCACTCTCTTTGCACGATTTCTTTCTCTCTTTCACTCTCTTTTTCTTGGATGAAAACGTGAGAAAACAATCAGCAAAAGCAAAATAAAGTAAAGGCAAAAGTTCATCAAGAACTTGAAAGATAGAAACTCAAAGAGAAAACAATCCGGTAACGTTAAGCAGAACTACTACGCTAGTCTGGTGAGGTGTGACTTTGGGTGTGTGGACTGATTTGTGGAGGAGTTCTTGGGCAGCATTTTGAACATTTAACAAGAAAACAAAGGTATGGGTTTTCTTACTCTTGGTCCCTTTCCCAAGAGACCACTAAGACTCAGTATATTCGGCTCAAAAACTAAGGTTGATTCCCCTATTGCATGTCCCTGTCATTAGCTCCCAACGAATGTAGGTTGGTATGAATGCTGGTAGACTTAGGATTATGTGATGTTTGTGCTGAATGTTAATGTATTGGATGTACGTTAATTCACGAAAATACAACCATGTGTGTGTTCGAATTAAGAAAAACAAAATGTGTATGGCATGTTGGGTCTCGGCCTAAGGGCTTAATTTTGTTAATGTTTTGTTTGTTGTTTTATGTACACTAATTGATGTAAAATGTGATGTTCATGTGACATGAAGTGTGGCTGAATTGAGGAGTTAGCCTCTTGGTTAAGAAGTTGTGAAAAATTGTGGTAAAGAACGTACCAAACGAACTATGTATTGTCCTACGAATTTACTAACAAAAGGAGATAAAAATGAGTAAAGAAATTACTTTGAATTTCCAGCATTTTTGTTGATATATGCTGCCAAATTAAGATGGTTAGAATGTCAATAAAAATAAGGCAAATAGATGAGGTCATTGAGGGTCGAACCCGAGACCTCACCCCTTTAAAATCCCCAAAGAATTTAAGAAGAAAATTCGTGTGGTGAGGGGGATTCGAACCTGCCTTGGCTGGGAAATATGTGTGAAGAAAACGAAATTAAAAAAAATGAGAGGGGTGGGATTCGAACCCACACCCTCTCGGTTAGAAACCAAGGAAAGGAAAAATGAAGAAAAAGTTTTGAGAGGCGTGGGATTCGAACCCACGACCTCTATGCGGATGAGGGAGATAATATAAAAATAAAATGAGGTTGTGGGGATTCGACCCCACAACCTCACATTCAACTCAAATAGTCAACTTCAAAAAGGAGAATAAAATAAAGAGGTTGTGGGGGTTCGAACCCACAACCTCTCTGCCTTAAGCGAATGGAAGGGAAAGGAAAAATAAAGGAGAATTGCAGTGTGGCTGAGGGGACTCGACCTCGGGTCCCAAAGTCTCCTATAGGCCGAAACTAATAAAAGAAAAACGAAAATGGGGTTGTGAGGGCTTGAACCCACAACCAATCGGCCAATGCAAGGAAAGTTTAAATAGACAAGTAACCCTTCAATGTAAACATTGTGGTTTGACTTAGAGTTAAAATGTTATGAATATTAGAATAAAATCAATTAATAATGTAAATGACATTCAATTGATTCAAGACTTGGGATTCTTTGCCCAAACTTCCGTTTGATACAAAAGTCATACGTGAACAAATCATCCAAGAATAATGCCACCTACTTAGATCAAATTCAAGATCTTGGCATAACTACAAGATACATAAGTCTTGTACTACATAATCTTAGGAATGTAAGAATTACTTAATGAACTACGAATGAAGCCTCATGGCTTGTGTGTATAGACTCATAAGTCTAACATACGTTCAAAAGTAAGTGATCCTAAGACGTATGAAATGAAATGATGAACACTAGAATGGTTAAGTATGAGTGTAAATACACTAAATGGCCAAGTGAATTGGCATATGATGAGATGAACAATGAAATGATGAAATGAACATTCACATAATAAGAGGTGAGTAACTATGAAAAGCAAAGGTGCTAATGATAATGAATGAGGTGACAACATGATATGAGGCAAATGTAAATGATGAGAGCAATCTCAAATGAGCCTAAGTAAATGTTACCAACACGTACTCACCTATGAGAGTGTAAGATAATGAAGAGACAAGTCTCTATGAACACTCAAATAAAAGTATTGAGATTAACAAACTTAATACGAATGATGAGATGAGAAATCATCTAATGAGCTATGATGTCCTCATACTAGAAGCCAGCTTCCATGACGTATGAGATGAATGTAATGGAACTTTATACTGAGCACCGATAGAATAGCTATGAGCGGTGATGCCTTCTTTCGGGAAGGGCGGAGGTTCACGTAACTCTCATGAGATGAGACTGTCCGGCTTGCCGGGTATGGGTCTCCTTATATCTCCTAGTCTTTGAACCTATACTGCCAATATAGGGATCTGGAGGGGTTAAATTCCCATGTACGCTAGCATGTTATTGGATCACTTTGGCCAGTGATTCCACCTCTTTTTGGTGTGGGGGAGACACTGGATTTCATGATGCTCACATGATCTATGTCGGTTAAAGTTAAAGTTCCCAATGAATGAATGAGGCCAGCCTCAAATGATGTACATAATGAAATGAATGAATACCAAAGGTGTTAGGATAGGATAATCAGAAGGTGAGTTAGATTCAAGCAATGACATTAGGTCATTCTTGGTCATTGCACAACGAACCTAATGAAAGTCTTAAACTACATTTAAGGTATAACCGGTAGTTACACTGGACTATGAATGAAATGAAATAAAGTACGTTTAAATGAATGAAGCAGACTCTGCGTTTGCTAACGAAGACTACCAGTTGAGGTCCCATATGTTGAGCGTTCATTTCTGGGATGTCTTAATGTCAAGTCCATGATTCCAAGGTCTCATGGCATATGAATAAATGATATGAACGGAGTTATGTGCTATGTGTAAATGTTATGTGCTGTGTACAAATGTGAAAAGTATGATTATGTATGTTATTCTCATGGCATAACTTTCCTATTCCAAATTTGGAAAGCTCACTGACTTTCCTAATCCAAATTTGGAAAGATCATTTACTTTCCTAATCCAAATTAGGAAACTTTCCTAATCTCAATTTGGCAAGTCCACTGACTTGACTTCCAAAAATCATGTTGTTAGGAAAGAGCTATTCTTTCTCATGCATGTCCTTGGTGTGTGCTTGCATATACCCATACTTAGTACAAGTGTGTACTAACCCTATACAAACTCTACTATTTTAGGTGCAGGCACAGGTGGACGGTAGAGCTACAGGATCATCGCTGCAGTTATCCGGACGTCCAGCATTCATCCGGTTTTTGGTAGGTCCTCATGTTTTCGAGGATGCTACTGTTTATGTTCTAGCTTAGTTTAGGAGTTGAGCTAGTGGAGCATGTTCCACTAGCGTTTCTTTCTTATTTTATTCAGACTATGTATGGTGCCATTTTGGCAATTATACGATTATGTTATTGAACTATTCCTTTCATTTGATTATCTCTTAATTTTTAGATGGTTGATGTTTAACGAATTTCGAATGTATTAGAAATGTTTAGTAAGTAATGTTTAGAAACAAAAAGTTTCAAATTTTCCGCTAAAATTAACCTATGTAAAGTAAGAATGACGTAAGTAGGCTTGTCTGCGACCTCTGAGAGGTCAACGACGCCGGTCTCGTCTGGGGTCTAGATTCCAGTCGTGACAAAGTTGGTATCAGAGCATTAGGTTAAATTACGAAAATAATAAGTTCACATCAACCAAATTGAGTAGTTTCTAAGTCATGGTAGTGAAGTGCACCACTATCCTGGATTAGAGTCTGCATGATGCGTAGGAATGTTTCCCTTCTTTTAATCTTATCGTGCTTTTCTAAATGTCTGAATTCTTGGTGTTATGAGCGTGTCAAACATCAATCCTTTTTGTTTTTCCAGAGAATGAACACTAGGAGAGGATTTGGTCAGAGGAGAGGAGGAGCAGCTGCTGGGGGTAATCAGGATCTACCCCAGGCTCCAGCTGAAGGAGTGGCCATGCCAGTTAACCCAGCTGGGTTGACTGATGCTGAGGTGCGGGCATCTTTGGCCCAAATGGCACAGCCATACCATGCAGGCCCAGGCTATGACTGCCCAGGTCAACAGACAGGATGTTCAGAGGGAGAACCCACCGGTCCGTAGCATGGCTGACAGACTGAGGATTTCACGAGGATGAATCCTCCCATTTTCACAGGGGTAAGACATCGGAGGATCTCAAGAGTTTGTAGATGGTGCATAAGATCCTGGTGGCTATGGGGGCCACTGACATTGAGAAGGCTGAGCTGGCTTCCTATCAGCTCAAGGATGTTGCACAGACTTGGTGCAAGAATGTGGCAAGATAGCCGTGTCTTAGGTGGAGTACCAGTCACATGGGAGCTGTTCAAGACAATTTCTGGAGAGATTCTTTCCCAGGGAGATGAGGGAGGCCAAGGTTGAGGAATTCATCAACCTCAAACAAGGCTCCATGACAGTCAGGGAGTATTCCCTGAAGTTTGTTAAGCTGTCAAGGTATGTTGTTTTTCCTAAGTATTTAATAGCAAGAATAAGATAATACTGAACCTTGTTGGAATCTCCCAAGGTAATGCTACTTCCCTGGTTTCTAACAGCAGGGATGAGATGAGCAGGTTTCCTCACAGGAATCAATGGAGACCTTGGAGAGGAGTGTCGATCTGCTATGCTCCATGATAATATGGATCTTTCCAGGTTGATGGTGCATGTCCAGCAGGTAGAGGACAGCCGCAGAAAAAGAGTGTTCGTGATGCTAGGAGGCCCAGGCCTCAAGACAGGCAGGACCCAGTCATGGAGGCCACAGGAATAACTTTGGCGTCGTGAGCACGCAAGGTTCAAAAAGGGGCAACAGAGTTCTGGGAATTCTAATCCTCAGAGGAGTGATACACCTAAAGGAGGCAGACCTGAGCCCAAGAAGGGAAATGGAGGTGAGATGCAGCGTACTAAGAAGAATTGTGCTAAGTGTGGCCGAGCTCACAGTGGAGAGTGCAGACAGGGCACTAATGCCTGCTTCGGTTGTGGTAAGAGTGGACACATGGTCAGAGACTGTCCACAGAACAGAGGTCAGGCTGGAGGTAAAACTCAGCCTAGGCCTTATCCACAGGGTGCAGCAGCAGCCGAGCCTCCTAAGAGGAACAGGTTCTATGCCTTGAAGGGCAGAGAGGAGCAGGAGAAGTCCGCTGATGTGGTCACAGGTATGCTGCAAGTATTCTCCACTTCTGTTTATGCTTTACTTGATCCAGGGTCTACACTTTCCTTTGTAACTCCTCTGCTTGCTCTTACTTTTGAGGTATTGCCTGAAGTTCTACATGATCCTATAGTGGTTAGTACACCTTTAGGAGAGAATGTAAGAACTGATAGAGGTAAAAATTGTTCCCAATAGTTGTGAGTGGTAAAACTATGTGTGCAAACCTGATTGAGTTACCATGCATGATTTTGATGTTATTCTTGGCATGGATTGGCTTCACAGTTGTATGCTTGCTTAGACTGTCGTAGTAGAGTGGTGAGATTTCGCTTTCCTAATGAAGAAGAGTTAGTCTGGGAGGGGTACAATTCGAGTCGTCCTAACCCTTGATTTCTAACCTTAAGGCCAATAAAATGATGTCAAGGGTTATTGTGTCATCTTGTGAGTGTTAATGATTTAGATCATGACATTCCTTCCATAGACTCTGTACTGTAGTGAATGAGTTCTTAGATGTGTTCCTGATGATTTACCTGGAGTCCCTCCCTTCGAGAGATTGACTTTGGTATCGATTTAGAACCCGATACTAAACCAATCTCAATTCCTCCTTACAGAATGGCTCCAGCGAACTCAAGAGTTGAAGCTGCAGTTAAAAGATCTCACTGACAAGGGTTTCATTCAACGAGCATATCCCCTTGGGGGCGCTCCAGTGTTGTTTGTAAAGAAGAAGGATGGAACCTTAGAATGTGTATCGATTATCGGCAGCTCAACAAAGTCACTATAAAGAATAAGTATCCACTCCCCAGAATAGATGATCTGTTTGATCAACTCCAAGGGTCTAGTTTCTTCTCTAAGATTGATCTTCGTTCAGGGTATATCAGCTTAGGGTTAGGGATGGAGATATCCCAAAGACAGCCTTTCGTACCCGCTATGGTCACTATGAGTTTTAGTCATGTCATTTGGTCTCACGAATGCACCTGCTGCATTTTGGACCTCATGAACAGGGTCTTCGTGAATACTTTGACTCTTTCGTCATAGTATTCATTGATGACATTCTCATCTACTCTAAGACAAGGAAGAGCATGAACAACATTTGAGACTAACCTTGCAGGTACTTAGACAGCATCAGTTATATGCCAAATTCAGCAAATGTGAATTCTGGTGAGATCAGTGACCTTCCTGGGTCATGTTGTGTCCGATCAGGGCATGGAGGTGGATCCAGGAAGACTGAGGTGTGAAGAACTGGCCAAAACCTCTTACTCCTACTGACATCCGTAGCTTTTTGGGATTGGCTGGTTACTATCGCAGGTTTGTGGAGGGCTTTCTTCCATTGCTGCCCCATTGACAGCTTTGACTAAGAAGAAAGCCAAGTTCGAATGGACGGAGACTTGTGAGAAGAGTTTCCAGGAGCTCAAGGACAGACTCACTTCAGCCGGTGCTTACTTTGCCTAAAGTGTGGTGAGAACTACACTGTTTATTGTGATGCATCTAGGGTTGGTTTGGGTTGTGTTCTTATGCAGGTTGGTAAGGTGATAGCCTATGCATCCAGACAACTCAAGGTTCATGAGAAGAATTATCCCACTCATGACCTGGAGTTGGCAGCTGTGGTATTTGCACTGAAGCTGTGGAGGCATTATCTGTATGGAGTGCATGTGATGTGTTCACAGACCATAAAGTCTCCAGTACGTGTTCACACAGAGGGAGTTGAATCTACGTCAGCGGAGATGGTTGGAGCTGTTGAAGGATTATGACATGAATGTGCACTATCATCCAGGTAAGGCTAATGTTGTAGCTGATGCTTTGAGCAGGATGAGCATGGGAAGTACAGCTCACGTTGAGGATGAGAAGAAGGAGCTGGTAAAAGATGTACACGACTGGCCAGACTGGGTTGTGCGTTTGGTTGACTCCACTAGTGGGGATGTTTCAGTTCATCTAGTTCTGAATCATCCTTGGTAGTTGAAGTCAAGCAGGGTCAGCATCTAGATCCCGTGTTGATGGAGTTGAAGGACTCAGTGCTGCTGAAGATGATGAGTCTTTCGCTTTGGGAGGTGATGGCATACTTAGATATCAGGACAGGCTGTGTGTGCCAGATGTGGATGATTTGCGGACCAGGATTGTTGCAGAGGCCCATGGTTCCAGATATTCTACATCCAGGTTCCACCAAGATGTATCATGATCTCAAGCAGATTTATTGGTGGGATGGCATGAAGAAGGACATTGCAGAATATGTGGCCAAGTGTCCTAATTGTCAGCAGGTTAAGGCAGAGCATCTTAAGCCTGGTGGTCTGACGCAGATTATTGAGGTTCCGACTTGGAAATGGGAGGCCATTAATATGGACTTCGTGGTTGGGTTCCGAGGACTAGGAGGCAGCATGACTCTATATGGGTTATTGTGGACAGATTGACTAAGTCTGCCCACTTTATCCCTGTGAAGTCTACTTACAGAGCCGAGGATTATGCGAGGCTCTACATTGATGAGATTGTGGAAGATGGCTATGGGATTCCTTGTCTATCTATTCAGACAGAGGAGCTCAGCTTACTTCTCATTTCTATAGATCTTTCCAGAAGAGCTTGGGCAGCAGGTGAAGCTTAGCACTGCCTTCACCCTCAGACAGATGGGCAGGCAGGCGCACCATTCAGACATTGAGGGAATGTTGAGGGCGTGTGTATTGATTTCAAGGTAACTGGGATGACCATCTGCCTTTGATAGATTTCTCATATAATAATGAGCTATCACTCCAGCATTGGATGGCACCGTTTGAGGAATTGTATGTAGGAGGTGTAGATCTCCAGTTGGGTGGTTCGAGGTTGGAGAGTCAATCCTATTTTGGGGCCGGAGTCATCATGGTGCCATGAGGCCTTGAGAAGGTCAGAATGATTAGAGGACAGGCTGGCTACTGCGTACAGTCGGCCCGACAGTCATATGCTGATGAAAGAAAGACGAAGCGACCCTTAGAGTTTGATGTTGGTGACCAGGTTTACTTAAAAATATAACCTATGAAGGGGTGATGAGATTTGGTAGGAAAGGGAAGCTGATTCCGAGATATGTTGGGGCCATATGAGATCCTA